>CAUJNA010003135.1:237500-415000 GCA_963377175.1 Effrenium voratum
ATATGAATTCGGGCACGTCTGCGTTCTTGTTCAGAACAGCTTTAGTTCGGAGGTGCTTGGTCTGGTTTGGGTTGAGTGAGGGTTTAGGATGGGATGTGTTGCTTCAGAAAATGACCCCCAGGGTGGACAGGAAATCTAGGAGTTCAGAATTGGCTGGAGATTTGGAGTCTGCATACTGCTTCTATTAATAGGGTGGTACAGCGATTCTACCCCAGAATGTTGTGGGAAGTCGGAAAACACATTCGGCAGAACCATGGAGTTCAACATGAAACGGACATGCTTGGTTGTACGGCTTAGCTTGTGCAATCCCCCCCCACACGTGGTGGGGTTGCTTATCTCACCTGCCCAAAGGACCTATAAACAAAAACCTCTCCTTGACTTATGGACCAAATCAGAGGTCAGATCCGGTCGATTCGTGTGACTTTTCCAAAGGGGTTCTTCGAATCTCAAGCTCAGTCATGCTTGGATCTTCAAAGCCAAAGCACCAAACATGGAATTGGCCGCATCAAAACCCGTCAGCTTGCCTCAAAAAGGCTGGTTTGGAGCGAATCGGCGGGGCTGGTGTTCTGGGGCTGGTGTCCTGTTTACCCACAGCCACGGCTTAAAATCCCCAAACCGCTAATCCAAACCAACTAAGGGCTACCTGATGTTATCAAGCAACGGCTATTGACATCACCTATTCTTCTCTTAGTGGCTCGTTGATCCCCAGCTAAAACATAACTTCTAGCGCAAAATATGGAAGACTTCCTCCTAACTCAAAAAGTCTAAGGTATGAGGACTGTTCAAAATTAAGCCTCATCTTAGATGTTGACCTCCTATGTACTGGGCTCCATACACGTCCACTCTTTAAAATTGGTCCACAAGCGAGCTTCGTGCAAACACATACTGATCTGTGCGGCGGAAAGGGCCTGGTTTTGGTTACCATGCGCGTAACCCGGAAAGGGGTGGTTGTCAAAGCGAAAGCCAGGGAACTTGGTTTGGGACCCTTGTTCACAAACAAACCCGCACCCATGTGATCCGCTAGCCTACCCTAAAATATGGTATTGTTTGGAGGAGCCCAGGAGATTCTCTTGTGGAGTTGGCACCCCAGCTTGGCCTGAAAGCCAAGCAATTATTTCAGAGGGCGCATGAGGGTTCCGCAATTGAAATTTGAGACTTTCGCTGTTGCCTAAGGACATAGGAAAAGAAGTTGTAGAGGGCTTTCATTTATGATTTGCTGCGTGCGTTGTCCGATATGGGGGGGGCTTCTCAAAACGGTGGACCTTTTTGGTTTGTACTTGAAGGGGAACCCACAGGAAGTAACTGAACCCAAACAGGTGGTGTCCTTTGGTTTCCCTCTAAACCCGTTAAACCCTAACAGGAGTACAAACCAAGAGACGAGCCACCCACCCCTCGCTGGCGGAACCCTCCCCCCAGCAACCGCGGAACTCGCCTTGAGCTTCCGTAGGGCTTCTCGCACTTCGTGGGCCCCTCGTGCTCGCATGGCCTCGCACCCGGAGATGGACATGGGGTCTGGGTGTCTTTAGGGATGGACCACAGAAACATGTTGGTTCCCTTTGGCTTTCGTTTTTCAAAGCCCAAAACGGATACCCTCAATTTGGACACTCCCGTTTGTGTCTTTAAACCCCCCTCTTTTTCGCGTTTTGCACCCTTGCTTTGGGCTTTGGTGCAACATAGACCCACGTGTCCAGTCAAAGGGCCGGGTACCCTGTGGACTTGTTGAGTTTGCACCGGCGAACTCCAGCGAGCCTCCTTGTAGCCACAAGCTCTCGCAACGCCAGGAAAATCGATGTTCACAGATCCTCTGCTCCGGCAGTCCGATCAACGCAAGGCCAGGAAGGCTTTTACCACTACGTAGATTCTAAGCGATAGTTTGCACGGGTGACCTACTATAGGGGCTTGCCTGGATCCACCAATGCTACTTGCAAGTGCAAGAAAAAAATGGGGCATACATTCACCGAATCATTGTGGCTTCTGCGCCCAAGCCATCACTCAGGGGTTTTCTGGGTATACCTGGTAGATCCAGGCTGTTCATATTGGACAAACAATTGCGAGCAGCGACTCCTGTGGGTTGACCACCCACAGAGTCATGAACGGCGTTGTTGATGAGCACGTGCTTGAAGTTCCGAAGGCCTCGCAAAAAGATCTGATCCCATCAGACATGGATTTGGACCGAATCCCAGCATTGCCCTTAGGTTTCTGCATGGCTTTTCCTGGTTGCGTTCCCTGTTATTGGGGTAACTGATCCATCGGGATTTTGGAGGGTAACCATTTTGGCGTCGCTGTTGAAGGGAAACCTCCAAGCAACCTTGTTATGAAACTCCACAATGCCTTTGGCTTTTCTCCGCACGGCTAAAGTATAAATTATAAAATCCAGAAGTGGGCCCAGTCTCAGTGCGTGCTGCCTGCTTCACAAACAAAGGACGCCCCAGCTTGGTGGGGTTTCCCATTTGGATATCCTTTTGGGGTGTTGAACAACGGACGTCTGTGCCCTTTTTGCAGCCATCCAAAAGAGGTCCTCGTGCAATCTTACGACCCACAAAGGTTGCCTGGTTGCCTGTGCGTTCCCCATAAACCTTCTACATCTGCAACTAGAGGCGACCTCCCCAACTGTTTGATTGTGGCTTCCCCCAAACAAAAAGCTATCGAAGTTTCACGAGTTCAGCAATCTGCGACTTCCGCCCCTCTGCCCCCCACAGCGCAAAGCGAGCCGAGGCTGGGGCCGGAATTGCCAATGGTGGCGAAGGCGCCCATGTGCATCAAGCCCTCAACCAGCCGACTCCAGCCAAATGCCAAACACCAGACAGGAGCCAATCGAACCTTACGTCAAATTATTTTGAACATCGGACCCAGATGCAAAATCCTTGTTGCAACATGACAATGATCATGTTTATCCTCCCGCCAAACTTGAACGTGCACGGGCTGTCCGCGGCAGACTACTTCCCTCTTAGAATGGGAGGTTCCCGGTCACCGACAACTTGGCCAATGGATACACCAAGGACGCTTTTAGATTCTGTGTCAAGCGCACCCACTATGAATTAACTATCATTGTAGGTTTGGAGACCCAAAACGGAAAACCGGAGGACCCAAAAGGTGAAATGCTCAACTGGCTGGTGATTGGACAGCTCCAGTTTGCTCGTTTCCTCGTTGTAACTAAATGGCCAGCCCCTGCTCGTTTGCTCGTCCCTTAAAGTCAGCCAGTCAAGTTTTCCATTTTCTTCCAAGCGCCGGGCAGCGCCATCCCCGTCGATGCACAGGACCTCCTGCGGTCTGGCCAAGGCCACACCTGCAAAGCCGGGGGCCAAACAGGGGGTCCGGACGGAAAACTGGGCATGTCGGTTGTTTTGAGGCCACCGTTTGTTTGTGGCTTTGAAGGGAAGCCAAAAGGAATGGCACCAGTTCGGGGGGCACCTAAAAAACGACACACCCAAATGCTACACCTCCTATGAAGCTCTACCAGGGTCTCCACTACCAACAACCCAAATGAAGATGGGCCAACAACAGCCCTAGTGGGTGCAGAATGGAATGCCCATGTACCCCTGTCTTTCTTGGGGTAGTCTTTGGGGCTTAGACCAAAAACTAAGTCACAGTGCTACTTGGGGTGTCTAGAAGAGTCCATGGTGCGCTTTTGACAAAGGTTGGGCCTATCTGAAATGGAAAACACTGAAGGCCAAATTTGAAGGGCTCAACTTTTTGACCAACGCCCACAGCGGCCCCGATATTCCTGATCGTGAAACTGCCGAAATGCATTGATGTTTGGTTTACATAGCTATTGTTAGTTCTTTGGGTGAAAATGGTGCCTCAGACTTAGCGCGCTCAAGTAGAAGCCCAGGCGCCCAAAATGGCCAGCTCCAGATTCAGAGGCAGAACGAACTGACATGGCAAACACTGGACAGGCTTGGGCGAGTCAAGCCTTAAGGCCAAGGTTTACACCACCAAGCATCTTCTTCCACACGGCTGATCTATCCGCGCCATGCTGGCCACCAAGCAGTTCAAACCAACTTCTTTCCATCAGTTTTTCTGCTGGGGAGGCCGGGAGGGGGGAGGGGGGGCGATCGGATCTGGCTGAGTTCAGCGTCGAGCTGAGCTCCGCACCCAAGGCGATGGACGAACAGTGGCCCATGCTTCCCACCTGGGCTTTCTGAGACCCGCGTCCAGAGAGGATGCCAATCAGCGAAAGGCCCAACCAAAGCGAAAAACAACTTGATACTATCTCTACCAATCTAGGTCCCCTCAAGAATGGACAATGTCTTTTTTAAGGAGACCATGGCCCTTAAGCAGCTAAATTGAACAATTGAGATGGGGTGGGAGTGAAAGGTCCCATTCCATGTGCCTAAAAAGGCAATGGTTGCCCTGAAACCACAGGGGTGTGGGGATTCGGGATGGCTTTGGCCTGCCGCTTCGGCTGGAGATCCAGCAGAGTTAGCATGAAATTCAACAACGGCGCTGGCTGGGTGGTAAACCTGAGTGGCCTTCCTTTGATTTCCCCTACATCTTTGAAATGCCAATCCCGACTAAAATAGACTAAAATGGGTAGTGCACCTACCCAAAATGGTACCATTGGTGTTGACCCACGGCCATATCTTTGAATCGCACCCTCTTGAGGGGTACCTTTAAGAAACTAAGACATACGCAATTGCAGGCAGATTCTCAGGCGCCGACCGTCAGAAAGTCGTGGCCGTGTGATTGGCCTACGCGAATGGCGCATGGCAGCGCGCGCGGCGAGAACGTGAAATGCACTCGACTCGACTACAGCGTAAGCACTCTCATCCATAACCATCTTGGACCATGCAATGCGGGCATGCAAACAGCTTCCTCTTAAGTGTCTATGGAATTTGGTTGTTTAGTCGTCCACCTTGCAACCAAACCTGCATGGACTCTCTACGCGCTAGCTTCGGCCGGCAAATCTTGCACACCTCTCAAGGCTTACTTTGCTTCCTCACTGCGCTGTTTCAGAGAGGTGAATCGCAACACCAACGCCAAACCAAAACAAACAACCTCCCAACCCCCAATCTCCCAAACCCCAACCCCCGCAACCCCCCGCCCAGTTTTTTTGGAGCCAACCTCCGGTCTCCAAAACGACCTCGCGCCTTTCTGCACCCTGAGCTCAAACATCTCCCGCGAGGTGAAGCCAGTGGTTGTCACCTTGAAATGAGTCGAGGGCTCGAAGCTGGAATTCCCTCTCGCCTCAAAAAAAGGAACTTTATGGAGGCGTATTCCCCAAACACACATACCACTGTTGGTGGTCCAAAAACGGGGGAAATTGATGCGAACCCAAGGGGTCCCAAAGGCAGAGGCGCCGGGTTTCATTTGCATGGAGAACATTGAGTGACCCCTGTTGTTCGCCAGGTCAAAGCTATCATAGGTCATGGCTTTGAAGGGAAATCATGGCCAAACTAATACGGCACAAAGGCTAGTCCTGATATGCGCCATGGTCAAAACAACCATGGACATGGTTCCCTCATTAGGAACCCTTACTATGGTTGTCTAAATCTGGACAAAGGGGGTCCATGACAATCCTTACCAACCCCAGGCAAAGGTCTTTTTCGACCATGGCACAAGAACCCAAAGGGCGGAAATATGAACCTATCGTTGGCTAGGATTGTCGTCACCAACCGACGCGAGCCCTGGACAAAATAAGTTGTTGCATTGTTTCCCCAAGCGGACATGAGAAAAGTGGATGGTCTTTGCCGCTTGCATTTGTAGCTGGTTGGCCCCCTTCTCATTGTCCCTGAACTATAGACAACCAGCAATTGTGTCTGCGTAAATGACCAATCAAAGGGCCCGTTCAAAGCGCCCCTGGATGCTTTCTGAGCCGGGAATCAAACCGGTCCCAACCCCAGTTCAACAGACAGGACCGTCTGCATCAAAGCCTGTTGCAGGCCTCAAACCTCCATGAACAAACCACGACAGGAAGTCGGTGCGACTAAGCTGTCGGCCAAAGGAGACGATGGGAAACACTCGATGAGCTCTTCCAAGATCTCCTTGCCAATTCAATCAGTCAACCAGGTGTGTCGCTGTGGCTACTCTTTTGGAGGCTTGCTTCCATGAACGCAAAAGGAAATCCGCCATGATCGAAATCCCTGATTCAAAACAAACCCAAACCACTCCCCACAACCAAAACATTGGTGGATGACCTTTGATATGATGGCAACATTGTCGTTAGACAAGCGGTTTGGGCAGAATACGGTGGAAGCTGATCTCCACCACGAAGTCCTTGCAGCCATGAGACGACGCACCAAATCCTCGAGTAAAAACAACTGCGATTCCCGGACGCCTCTCTGTGCAGCATGTCTTCGCCACTGAAGACTTCGGCTTGCATCGCCAGCCTCGCAAGGGGCACTTCATGTCTTCGGTTGCCTCGAAAGCCTTCATCCTCTGAAAGTGTCCACCTATGGAAAGTCGGGTGTACAATCATGTAGACCAGAAGTGATCCGTTGCTTTCTTTTTGGGAGTAGTGGAGACTCTCTTACCTTAGGGGAACCCTCAACCCCTCATGTAGCAGGCTACACGTGTCAAGCACCTGAAAATGCAGGCGTTCAGCCCTGAAAAACATTGGGCTTTCCCGAGCTGACACGAACGAGAATGACTTCCTCGTTCCCCAAACCGCTCCCTGGGCAACAAAAAATCCAGCTCCCCAGGATGGTTTCGAGTGGAACGCCTCTTAGATGCAAGCTACCAAGGACGCCTATCCCTCAGCCCAGCTTACATTGCCCCAGAAGAAGCCACAGGCCCAGGCTGCCAAGACGATGTTGAAACAGTAGACACCACCCCTAGACGCAAGAAAAAAAACAAACAACTTTCGGGTGCTCATCGCGCCTGTAGGTCTCGAAAGTCTCCTTCTTGACCAGGAGGGCAAACGGCTCCTTCCTAAGCTCGAGCTGGGGTTGCAGCCCCGTGTTTTTTGCTTTTCTTTCTTTTTGTTTCGCAACCCGCTGAGTGGCCAGAAAATAAGTGCCTGAACTTATTGGGCCTCAAAAATGAGGAAAACATCATCCACAAAACAGGTGTGAGTCTCAACATGACAGCTGACAGGCGGCCTCTTCAAAGTGAGTTTGATCTTCCAAGTACCCTCCCACAGGTGCTGCGTTGCTTTGGGAGCAAGGGCAAACATCTCCGTTTTCTGCATTTCGACTGGATTGTGTTTCCTGGAAAGGTCCCTTTCTGTGATGCCGCTGAGTATTGGGTTCCCATCCCTGTGACTACCTCATGTTGCTTTTCAGGGATTGCCCAACCGTATCACAGAAGGTGGCACTCTACAGCAAGTTTTCCACAACCATGGGGTTGGGTGATTCCTGTTTTCAACAGTCTGACAACGCTTATCAGCACTGGGCGTTTGAATTGGTACACCAACAAACCACATGTCAGGTTTCTGCTTCATGCAAGCCTCAAAATAGTTTTGGAGACCTTCTAACCCTTGTCCAAGACATTCTCAGCGCCCAACTCCTTTTCCATGTGCGCCTTGGCTTCCCCTCTCAAAATTGTGCGGCTCCAGCTCGGGTTGCAGGGGCGGGGTTTTAGGGGTTCTCCGCGGGTTAGACGCAAGTGCTCGAAGACAGAAATAGCCGCTCAAAACACGAAAACACGAAACGCCGGACAAAAAACCCGGAGACCGTTCCTTGTTCCTTGCGCAGATTTTTCGCCCGAGGCTTGAGCTTTTGAGGACCCACCCCATACGGCTTGAGCTGAGCTCCCCGCGTAGGCTTTCGTGATCACCTCGAAAGCGCCTGTCGCACATGCGATGGAGTTGCGCCGGCAAGTAAACAAACGCCCCTGGCCCCTGGGTCTCATATCAACTGTAATACCTGAGCTTCGCTTTTAACCAAAAGCAATGTGTTTGATTCTGGGTCGTATTCAGTGAACATAAAGGGCAAGATCATTGAAAAGGATGGCAGCTGTGGAAAGGGAGCTGTAGGATAGCACTTCTGGAGCCGCCCCAATTAAAACCTTGCACTTTCCCGTCAAGATTCGGGATATTCGCGATTTCCGGGCAAAGCGTTGTACAAAATGGTTGCGGAACTAATATGTGTGTTGGGGTACTTTCCGTGATACCATAAATTTCCATTTGAAAGCGATTCCGTTGTCATGGGGATTGCACGTCATTTGGCCGCATGAGCTTCAAGAAGGAACACCCTCCAAAGTGGTTGGTGGACACAAATCCCCACCTAAATAATATGTTTTTGAGGATCCCCAACTAAATTCACGTAGCCATGTCATGCTCCGTAGCAATCGGTCAAGTCCCGCCTTCAGCGTAGTCTGGAAGAATCTCGTAGGGCACGCCCATATGCTGCAGCATCGTTGGAGTCAACGCCTCGCAAACCCGGGCCTGCCTCCTGTGGATCTACTAAATGGGCATTTAAGAATAGGGAACCCTCAAAATGCTGGCTTGCTTTTTGGTTGGAAAAAGAGTACCCTCAAATTTACAATAAACACAAACGCACACGCACATAGCTGCAGATTGTTGAAAAAGCGCACAAGCTGGAGGGTGCTGGTGTGTAACCACAGTTTATCTTTTCTGAACCCATTCCGACGCATCGCATGGTGTCTTCCGGCTCAGCTTCGAACTCCTTGTAGCAAATGCTGCGGCTCGTCCTTCTTGCCTGGCAGCAGCTCCGTCAGAGAAACCGGTTTCGCCGGCGAAACCCGAGAGGAAATGAAGTCTCCTGCCTGGCTCCCCGCGCCAGCCAATCAAGAGCAGAGCCGGAATGGCGTACACCTGGCTTCGCTTCTCACCCGGCAAAAGGCGACCCCCAAAGCTCCTGATTAACTTGGAGACCAAAGCTCAACTTGAAACACGCCAATGAACGCCCAAAAAGTCTGATCTCGTCCATTCACCACGGCTGCGTCGGATTCGCCGCTGGACAGGTCGTGCGGCTTGGCCGGGCAAAATCTGCCCCGCCTTCTGGCTACAGAGCGAGAGCAAGGGATTGATGGTATTGCCAAGGCCCGAGTTCTGCAAGTAGACACATGCCTCGGATCTCCATGTGGCTTGGCAACCCCAAGCCCTGGAAAAGCCCTGGCTACGAAAAAACGCGGTGCCAAAATCTGGTCTTTTAGCTTTTGTCCCATGGCACCCTGACACGCGAAAACTCCATGTCCCACAAGTTGCCCAAGGGTCATCCAATATGGCACCCACCCATTGGTATAGGAATCTCTCGTTTGCAGTTCACACACCAAATGGCTAAGAGACCCGTATCCAGCTAGCATTGACTTTGGAAGGGGGACATTGACTTGAACTGGGGACACCCCCATTTTTCCGAGGTTCATCCATCCAATCACACCAAGTACCAAAACGTCGCCTTCAAGGGCTCCTTCGCCTGGATCAGAAAGGGCTGCCCGAGGGCATCCAATTCAAAGCCCCAGTGACAACCAAACCCCCCCAAAAAAAAACCTGAAACCAAACACCAAAGCCCCACACCCAAACTCAAAGCCTCAAAGCAACCCCTATATAAAAAAAAACTCCGAACCCACCGAAAACCCTAAAAACTCCTAAAACTCCGATCCCCACACCCAGCGAAAACCGCTGGAAACCTAAAAACCGTAACCCACCCCACCCCAACCAACCAACCGCCGAGCCGCGATCTTCCCAGTGGCCAGGTGGTGGCCTGCGGCCATCGCCAAGGCGGTGCCTTCGTTGGCGGCGATGACCTCGGCGCTCGAGTCGCTCGAGTCGCGCGCGGGGCCCCGTCCAACGGGTCTCTGGGTCTTGTTGAGAAACAGAGTGCTCATCTTTGGGGTTTCGGGGGAGCTCGGTTTGCTTATAAGCTCGGGTTTCTTTGTAATTTGAGATATGGTTCATCTTTGCAGGGTAGTTCAGCCTAAGGGTGGAACCCCGTTCTGATCAAAGGGTTCTGAATGTCTCCAGGCGAAATGTCAACAGAAATACGGCCTGACATGTTGTGGCGTCACAACGCCAGGGAGTAAGCAGAAATGGCCGCCATGTTTCCACAATGAACTCCTCCAGCTGTTAACAGTCTTGGTTTTTCGGGGTTCAAGGTGATATGGCTGTGGGTCAAAAATAGGGGCCCAAAATGGAACCTTGGTAAGTGGAACCAAGGACTAAAACCTGCGGTCCCCTGGTGGTTTAATTTTGACCCAGACCCATATGGTAAGAAGCCTTTCTGTTTCTGAGTGTCAGCACCACATGAACAGCTGTGAACTGAAGCGACGCCGGTCTTAGGCAACAAGGATGAACTAAATGGTGTCTCAAAACCAGCTAGAACTCCCAATTGCTGGTACCAATTGATTCTTGTACCTCGAGCTTCTATCGGTGTGACCCAGCTTTTTCGCTTTTTTTTTCAAGCCGATCGGAGCATAAGAGTCCCTCACCCGAGAGCCTCGCATGTTGCTTGGCCGGCACGTTGTCCGTGATGAAGGCACAAATGTCCTGGCGGAACAGCACACATCTGTCCAAAAACGGCGCCTCTTCCATGAACCTGGATGGAGGGGAACCCGAACAGACAACTCCTTTTGCAGGTGCCATGTGAATGAAGCTTCTCTCGGGGAAAAAAAAAACAAGATCAAGAAGAACACTGCAAGGGCTGTGGTAAAACCCCGCGGAAAAAAAGAGAAAAGAAACAAGAAGCAACCCGCCGCGGGCGCCTTGAGCAGGGAGTCGGGGACGCCGGCAAAGAAGGAAGTGCCGTGGGCACGGAGCAGCATGAAGAAGTGCGCGGGGTTCAAGTAGGTTCGTTCCTGAGGAACGAGACCCATAGAGCAGAGAAACAGAGATGACTTCCGATTCCGTGTCTTTGTTCTTCATTTGTCCCAAACAGCTGAAAGCTTTGGGGTCTCAGCCCAGATAGGCTCCGGGGTGGTCTGGGGCAGCCCTGAGGTAAGGTTCCACGAGGGTTCCACCCGGGTTCCACGAGGGGTTCCACGAGGTTCTGCGAGGGCTGCGGGGTGGTGCGAGCACTAAAAAGAGCACCGCATGCTGTTGGGGGTATCACCTGAGCTTATATTTTTGAAAAAAAAAGGCTTGGGACCCGGCTTGGGCTGATTTAGACGGAAACTCAAAGGAGAACAAGCTCCATTTCTTTCTATATTTGTTTTTGGGAAGCCCCTACTTTAAGACACACCCGTATCCAGCAAAGAAATCGTGCACTTTCGATTTGCCATAATGGCCCAAACCAACAAGAGCATCCCGCAGGGAAGTTATTCTGTTGCCCCATAAGTGGACGCTGGGTCCCCGAAAAGGAAGATAGTCTTCCACAAACCTGTCACCTTCCATGATTGGAGGACAAACATGGGCCGTGTCCGAGTCTTGGCTGGGAACCTCTGGTATCAAAAGATGCTACCTCGCCATTTGGGAGCAGGGGAGCGGGCAGATTCCTTCCTGCATGAATCATGCATCCGAAACCCCATTGGACGAATCCCGAAGAGGGTCCTGAACATGTCCTACCACGCGCTACTAGCCCTTTCGGGATTGGGGACGACGTTTTGAACACCCTTTGGATCACATGCATAGTTGGTTGGTGCTTGAAAACTTCCGAGTTGGCTCCATGTTGTGGTCAAAAAACAACTGGCGGAATGTTGGCCGCAACACAAGGCCTTGCATGGATCCACCAAGCTCAGAACTATCCGTTTTGTGCTCGGAATGCTTTAATCTACACAAATGGGCAGAGTTCCTTGTTTGGTTTGCGTCAACGGGCAATGAAAGAGAATCCAACCACGTTTAGGGCTCCCCATGTTGAGACAAAACCATCCACTCTCTTTGGTTTGCGGAACATGGCCATCCATGTCCTGGACATTTCCCTCAAAAGCAGCCAGAGATCGACACTCGTTTCTTGGACTCTGGGCTTCGAGCAGTCTCGGTCATGGGCCGATAGATTCGAGTGTCTGCCTGCAATGCAAAGTCGGGTGTCTCTCCCTCTCTCTCTCTTATTTTTTATTATTTATTTTTTTTTTAAACAAAAAAAACATGCTATGGGAACTCAAACCAAACACACTTTAAGCGCTGCTTCCAGCTCCAACTAGAGTAGGTAACCAAGAAAAATCATCATATGAAACCAAGAGGTAAAAAAAACCCAGGTTACTGCTCATATCCTGGATATGACACCAATACGCACAAAAACCGCTGGTGTTTCAATGAACAATAATTGCAGGAAAAAACATGCTATTGTTCCATGATGTTTGAGTTGAGTTCCATGACTTGTTTTGCGACGCGAAGGCCCATTTGCGGAGCCTTATTCACTGGGCCAACACATCAGTGGGAGCTTTGTCCTGCATTGTACCTCGAACGGTGCCAGTTTGAGATCGCTTTGAACTACGACTATGTTTTGGTAGCTGGAAGCACTGGGTTAGACACAAGCTGGGCAAAGAGAAGAGGCAGAAAATGTCTCGGCACCTGCTTTCTGCCCTCGGGCATTGCAATCTCTGCATCGGAAAAGAAGCGGACCTCAGATCGTGCTTCGCTCCGTCAGACAAGGTGAGTGAGTCAAAACTTGTTGCTTGTTGTTACCCTGCAAAGTAATCGTCAAAAACTGTTGGTTGTCATATTTCCAGGATCTGTGGGGAGCACTCTGGTGGGCATGGACAAAATTCGCGTGGCTTAGGTTTGCGATTTTTGTTCTGAGTCGGCAACGTCCGAACCTCAAAACACCTTGACTCGTTTCCTGGGAAGCCTGCCCCCCAGAACACACAGCGCTGGGGTCCAACAGTGACAATGCCTCCAACCACCACTTGGTTGGGAACCATCACTTTAATTGTTTTGACCAGAGTTGCATCATGTAAATGCCCCTCCTCCCCCGCGGGCCATTGCATGGGGGGCCTAACCCCCCAAAGCTGGGCTGATGGCACAAGGAGCACGGCGCTTCGGGAGACTCCTGGGAGCCGTCGCAAAAAATCGTATCGCATTTCGAGTCTCCGGCAGATGCGCTTTGCCAGGAACTCCAAACCATCCGTTGAGGAGCCGCCCAAAGGGTTGCTGTGCAGGAAGGAAACTCGAAAACCGGAAAGGGAACCATCACGATCACGATTTTGGGATGGGTCCAATGAGGAAGGAAACCGAAAGAAACCCATGCGCCGGTGCTTGGGCATCCACAACTCACCTGATCAGTTGAGAAACACCTGGGGGTTGCCCCCCAAAAAGGCGGGGTTCCATTCTGGCTGGGGTTCCGCTCTGCTTTTGTCCCTTTGCGACCGCCAAGAAAGCTCCGATCAATTGAAGTGAGCTCTTTGAGGCAAGGCATCGGTCAAGAAAAGAAAGCTGTAGCGCTGCTTAATGACTGGCTAGACGAGGTCTAACTGAAGGCAGCCGACTCAACTACACGCCGTGCTTGTAGGGACTCGGAGGTCTACTGCCGGTTGTTGGCCCTGTAGGTTTCCTGTTTGCAGGAAACACACGACCCAGAATCTGAGGGAAGTACCCCCGGCTGGAATTTTGCCCGAGAAGTTCACCGAGAAGTTGGCCCGTTTGGGGAAACTTCCAGATACGAACTCGTCACTTCGGTCAATGCATTTCCCACCCGGCTTGCGATACAAGACCTTCACAACGTCATGAGAAGAATCCCCAAGGAGGCAACCTGGGACATGTGCCGCCCGGGTCCTCAGTGCTGTCGTCAAAGCCTGGGTCCCAGGATCAAGGAAGGCCAATCATTGGCAATGGGAAGCCACACCCAGCCTACAAAACCAGGCAAATGGAATCACGACTCGAAAAACACAAAGCTTGGGGTTCCCTCAGACAAAGCCTGGAGATGGCTTTTGTCTCTTTGGATGGCTGACAGTCTATCAATACAACATGTTGCTTTATCATCCACTTTAAAGTTCATGTTTACTTGTGATTCGGGCACGAGCCTGTGCCCAGGCAATGGGTAAGTTGGGGTAAACAAGCCACAAAAGAAAGGTTCCCCAAAAGCAAACCAATCCCCGGTCCCAAAGATCAGGGTTTCCCACACACCAGAGAACAACAACCAAAGGAAAACAAACCAAACAAGAAAAGGGTTAACCCGCAACCTTGGTCGACAACAGGCCGCACGACTGGTCCCTACCAACCTGGCGGCGGCCCGAGGTCTCTTTCTCCCCCGAGATGCCGTCGGTCGACGCAGGGGTTCGGCGACGCCCATTCGAGGCGCGACGGAACCCAGAACTTGAGCCAAAGTGGCACCGGATAGTTGCTATCGCAACATGCCGGTAGTCACCTGAAATGCATGGCTAATCACACCCCCCTCACGAGGAGTCCGTCATATGACGGGCGGAGCGTGCCATTTACTGATAGGATTTAACCGCTCGCATGTATCCGCAAACAGCTGGACACTACCGCCGTCAGCGGTGGAGCAAACCCACAAAGGCAGTTGCGCGACATCCCGGGCATTAAATTCCCGCCACCACCCTGAATTAATCGGGGTAACGCTGTCCAACACACCTCGTGAAAGAGTCCACATGACGGCACCAGGCCACAACTGTTTGCATCAACAATGCAAGAAGTTTAAATCTTATCAGAAGCCATGAAAAAGAAGATAACGTATGTCCATTTAGCACCCTCGCCTAACGGCAAGAGGTGCTCCTGACCATGCGTACCTGAAAAATGCTTGAATTCCGCAAAGCCGGGAGTAACCCCCCATCAGTTTGCTTTCCCTCTCACTCACACTGCTTCCTGATGAACACGTCCAGCAGCCCAGCAGCGGTACGGGAGTGACATGACCTCCGCGCCTCAGCGGTCCGGGAGGAACAACACCACCTCCGCACCGCGCCGACCATTGGAGAATGGACGCAAGCCTACCGGCCGCAATCCTCGTGACTCAGCCTACCGGCTATCGTCACGTCTCCTCCGGTCACGTCCGCCCCGCGCACGGTCCCTGTCACGATCCCTTTCGGACCTCCTGCGATCATCTCGCCTTCGATCTCGCTCCCGATCGAGTGATTCATCATCTCGACGATCACGAGCATCGTCCCTCCTCCGGTCACGATCATCCTCGCGCCGTGGACGGTATCTGCGCCTTCTCGACTCTCTGGAATCCCTGGTGTCCACGGTCCTAACGGACCTCCGAGAGGGAGTACGGGAAACATCCGATTCCCTGCGCCTCCTCCCAGAACGAGAGTTCGTCACGATCTGGTTGAGGGCCTCTAGCGCTAACGCGTCCTCACCATTTCTGATGAAATCCCTGACTTGCTTGTTCAGCACTCTGTTGGTGGAGATCGACAAGAAAGCGTCCACCACCGAACCCTCAGGCAGCACAAGGAAGTGACCCTCCACCGGGCTCGCCGCAGTTCGCTCAGCAGATTGCAACCGGATCTCCCCGCCTTCAGGCTTCTTTGCCATCGCCTTGGAGGCCGTCAAAGGTGCTACTGCATCCTTTGCCGAAGATCTACCAAGCGCGGAGTGAAGATCATCCCCACTAGCCTCTCTCGCCGCCGCACCTGGTCTGCTGTCGACGTCATCAGGCCTTGTTGATGCCTCCCGCTTCGTTGACTCCTTCACAGTCTCGTCGGGATCCCAACGGGACCTCCTTTCTCTCTTCTGCCCTTCAGCCGACCCCCGGCTACCGCCGGAAGCGTCTACTCCGCTCATCTTCTCCTTCTTGACCTCAACCTTCGGTTCGGCCTGCTTCGTCTCCGCAGCCTTAGCCTTCGGAGCCGGAGCATCCTTCGCCTCAGCTACTGAAGCGGCCTTCCCTTTTGTCTCGGTCTTCGGAACCGGGGTCATTTTAGCCTTCGCGCTCGGCCGGGCTCCCTGAACCGCCATTTCGACCCAGGTCTTCTTCGGTTGAGGTGCAGTTGCATCAACCTCCATCGGAGCTGGTCCAGCCGTCCTTTGCTTTTGCCTTCGGGACAGATGGGCTACCGCCCTTGCCAGCTCCTGTACTTGTCACTTCACCTGACTTCGGTGGTGGGCCGGAAGGACTACCGCCCTTACCGCCCTTCTCCCCTTTCTTCCCTTTTCCGCCCTTGATGACCGGCTCCTGCTTGGGACCAGGACCTGGTGCAGCATGATGCACCGTTTGAAGTCCCTCGATGTCCACGTTTAGCGGTTCAGGTTGACGACCATCAAGAACCGTCCTCACCCTCTCGTCACTAACGTAGACGAACGGGTCACGGAATGGTGCGGGAGGCTCCGACTGGCCGGCATTGATCGCCTTTTGCACCTTGGCTACCGCCTCCTTCAACCTCTTCTTCTCATCGTACCCCGTCTCCGACACCATGTGCTGCCTGAGCTTCGAAATCAATGCATGGCTCTCCAGGATGTCCACATCCTTCCGATGGGTCGGATACAATGGGGTCAGATGACCAGCCGCAGAGCCAATCACGTATGCCATCGGGATATAGAAGGACAAGTACGTGTCATGGCGAGCGAACTTCCTAACGGAAGTCGTCATACGCCTACCCCATTGAGCAGCATGTCTTGGGTTGGCCCGGAAGTACTCCGTGACCGACTCAAATCTATCGACTTGATTGGTCTTAATCAGGTGCTTCGCCACCCACTTCTCCACAAACGCATCCGAGGCCGATATCCCCAACACATAGGAAAATTGGAAGAGCACCTTCGCCAGCTCATCCCACGCCGCATCGACACCTCCCTTGTCTTCACCAAGATAAGGGGGAAGTCTGATGCCGCTCTGCACCGTCATCCTCAGATCGGATGCCATCGAATAGGAAATCAAATTCCTCTTGATGACTCCTACCACATCGGAGGGAATCCTCCTGGGCTTGAACTGCCCCATGGTCCTCACCCACTCCGACACGATGCGACACCTTTCAAAGTCCTTTTCCTCCGCGTTGGGGATAAAGTTCGGGTAAAAGACCGGGAGCGCACACCCGGGACACAAGTGCATCCCATTCGGCATCAACTCTGCGCACCTCAGGCAGAACGTGGCAGTCACATCCAGCCTGATCTCTTCCCGCGATCGCCTGTCCTCTCCCCTAACGGGGGTGAAGTCGCCATAGTCCCATGTCCGATGGTACACTATCGTGTAATCATCGTACATGTATGCCGCCTTCCAAGCTCCCATGTGAATCTCGTTCCTAACAGCAAGAGTCTTCCTCCTTGTCCTTGTCAGATACACGGGTCCAACCAAAGACCAGTGCACCCGAAGATCCACCATTACCACCACGTGCCTACCGGAGTAGTTCCGCAGCCTGTCTCTGACATACCACGAAGGCGATACCTCGGCATCCGGCGCCATTGCTCCCACAAGTGGGATCAGGCCCTCATCTTGTCTTCCATCACCAATGGTTTCGTACACATCGGGCCTTGTGATCAATACCTCGATCATGGCCTTTCCGTTTCGCCTCACCCTTTGGAGCTGAACAGCCTTCCGGAAGTCCGAGAACTTCATGATGACGTACCCCACCATGGGGAGTTCATTCCAATGCATCTCGTACATCAGAGATCCGCCAGGGGCATCTTCCTGAGTGTACCTATGCCTAACGGCACTGTAACTCAAGTCCCGCCCGATCCGCGTGTGCCTAACGGCAATCAATCTGGTGCTCTCTTTGAGAAGAATGCCATTCCCGTCGTACATGACCATGAGCATCGCTTCAACTTGCCCCATTGGGAAAGCTTTGAGCGTCGGAATGAAGAACCTCCAGGACATCTCAGCGTTCTCCATGCCCGAGATCTCCCTCAGGAACCAGATGGCCTGGTCACTCTTCACCCAGTTTCCAGCCTCACGTCCGATCTCCTTCAGCACACGTTCCTCGAATAACTCCGAGACTCTTTTTGAATTGATGACCAAACCGTCAAAATCGCACGAGAGCAGTTTCATCAACTCCTTCGCCGCCTCCCGTCCTGCAACGGTGCCCACGGTCTCTTCGAAGTTCGGGAGGTATTCGCCTAACCTCGTCTTCGAGGGGACCACAATCTGACATGTGACAGCCTCATCGGGGATAACTCCCGTTTCCCTTAGCTCGGGATTGATCTCTCGCCTATCGGCAAGATAATCCTCCTTCCCATCCAGGATCACAAGATTGTAGGTCATCTTGCTCGCCGCCGCACTAGGCCTGAACTTCCTGCTATCATCCAGCTGGTCAGGAGCAAGGGGGCCACTAGGGGCAGCTGCACTCACCATAGGCGCCCCTCGCCCAGAGCAAAGGTGCTTCTTGTGGAAGTTCACCATCTGATTCAGCTGTGACAGGGCGTAGGCGCGATCCTCCAAGGACGCACTCTTCATCCCAGCCTCAGTCAGGGGAGCCTCAGGCTTGTCATAACTCGCCTTACCGCCCCATCTCGCCGCGACTAGCTCAGCAGACTTCACAGGGTCGATCAGATTGCTCAGGCATGTTGCTCAACCTCCTAGTCAACGCGTCTATCGACGCAGCCAAGTCTTCATCCGTCACTGTGTGAGGGTCAACATTCTCCCTGTCTTCTTGGCCAACGTCCGGAAGCCTATAGTCTCCACGGACGGCCTCCATCGCGGCCCTCTCGGCTTCCTCAGCCTCCTTCTGCGTAGCCACTGCTCTCGGAATCAAGAGCGCTACCTCGGCCGGCAGCGACTTCTCCATGTCTATCGGAGTGTTCGTGGGAAGGATCCTTCGATCATCTCCCTCCCCGCTGTACACGTATTCCTGAGCAGCCTTTCGGTACTCCTCAACGGTAGCCCCTCTGTAGTTGGAGACCTTACTCGGATCCGCCTTCCCAGCCTCAGTACCCCGAGGCGTGGGCTCCTTTGTCCCGGTGGAATCCTTCTTGGAGCCTTCCTGATCCACGTCCATGTCGTCCTTCTTCTTCTCCGTCACGGACAGTTTTCCAATGTCAGGAAGGGTCACATCATCATCCTTTCCTGGTCCGGCGCCCCTATCGGGGGCCGGCTCGGTCTTCGGTTGCCCCGAAGAGCTCGCCCCAGGGTCCACATCGCCCTCGTCGTCCACATGTGGTCGCTTCCCCCACACGATCTTCGTCTTCGGCTTCAGTGGGACGGCGACACCTCCAGCCATATGGTGTCCAGGCCACGTGGCTCCTTCAGGGTCATCCTCGAACCATGATTTCCCGAACGGGAGCCCATCCCTTCCGATGATCTCCTTCCTATCGGAAGTAGATCCCGAATGGGACAACGCCGACACATGAGACAGCATGATCTCAGCCGCTGATTGCGCCAGCGTGTCGGGCATCTGCTCCCTCGTCGGAATAGTCCGCAGCTCCGGAGCGAGGTGACCGGCAATCATGCTGAAAGGCGCAGTTCCCAGTCGCTTGCCCAACACCGCCTCATTCAGCGCGTTGAAATACTTCTGCAGCTTCTCCAGCATTGCCGTCGCCGCCATCAGCTGGGGATGAAACATGGGCATCCGCCACGCACGCCCAAGGGCGGTATCCACGTGCGATGCGATCACAGCGATCGTCCCTACCAGCAAGTGCGACGACGCAATCTCCGGTACCCAGGTCGGGTCGTCCAAAGGAATGCATTGACCCGTCTGCGCGTTCAGCAAGGTAGCCCTCACCCCCGGCGCTCGAAGGCAATCATACGCCCTGCGGTTCGGGTCACTAACGACACCACGAACCATGTAATCATCCCGATCGGGCATATCTGCCCAGTCCCCCGGAGGTGCTCGCCCATGATGGTACTTCGCCTGAATGTCCTGCCTCATCCCTAACGGGATATGGGCAGCCTCGGACGCCACCTTCTTCATGTTCCATTGCTGATCACCCCACGGCGTAGACTTCCGATCTCGAGGATTGATGTACTCCTGATCGATCCTCCCAGCAGCTCGGGAAGCATCCAACGCCCCGTACATGAAATCGTTATGTACGGCTCTCTCCAACACCGCACTCCACTCGCTATCGCGATTCGGGAACACAATGTGGCTAGTCTCGTTCGCCTTCCTCCACTCCTCCGCGGTAACCCGCTCTTGAGTGATTGCCTTGTTCCTGATCACGGCATAGATGAAGGGCTCACCGGCCTCCCTGGCCAGGGTGTGCTGAACGATGAACCTCCTATTTGACCTGCTCTCCGCCGGTCTTGCCGATGTCAGCGAGCCCCTCGTGGATTGATAGGAACTATGCTCATGGTAGTGCCGAACTTCCGCTGGCTTCAGCTCGGGCGCCTCTCCCGGGCGCTCCGGGTACGGCGTGTTCGCATAATTGTGTATGCCCCCTCGAGACTCCTGGGTTGAAGCCGCCTTCGGGGTCGCTGCAGTATCCCGCAGGTCCCCGTCGTCGTCCGTGTACTTCGGAGCATAGGAGATAGGCACACCCAGACCACCTGCACCCGACGCCTCCTCCTTCTTCTGACCACCAACAGGTTCTCGAGCCCTGCGTCTCCCTAACGGGCGACGCCGCTCGCTTTGCCGCAGGAGATTCCCTCGGCGGCTCTGTCGTAGTCGTAGTGGCCTGAGGCACCTCAGCTTCCCTACCGGGAGTCTCCTCCTCACCTACAGCGGGAGCCTCGGCTTCCTTCTCCAGTTTCATCTCAACGTCTCCGGCAGACTCTAGCACCTCGGCCTCGGTCGGGTCCCCACCATCGTTGAAGGTATCCGTAGGGAGATCGACCCCTTCCCTATCGGGTAGGAGATCATCGACCTCAGCGGAGCCACCCGTGTTCTCCTCCTCAATCGTCGCCCTAGGCGTTCGAAGATTCGATGACCATCGATTCCCAACTTCGGTTGCCGTGACCTGAGGTGAAGAAACCCTCAGACTCCGAGGTGGGTTCGGCGGAGACTTTGGTCTCACCGATGCCAGCATCTCCTTCGTGACTAACGCCTTAGGAGGTGCTTTCGGTGCAGCGGTCTGACCTTCCGTTTGCTGACCTGCGTCAGATGATTGCCCTCCAGGGGCAACGCCTACCGGCGGTCCTCCCAGAGCAGCACCTGTCATGTCGACATCCTCAGACTCAGACATCGATCCGCCATCACCCATCTTCGAAGAAGTACCCTCCTTCAGAAGCTTGAGGATGTTGTCCCTGATGTGCAACGTGACGGCACCAGGCCATGTGGTCCTGGTCAGGGAGAAAAAGTCCGGGACAGCCGCAAGGTAGGGCGGCACCACAGCCCATGCTCTCTGGACCGGCCGATTCCTGCCGTAGCTGTCAACCTCACTCCCCCATGACACAGCGTCTGCTGAAACCACTGGGATCAGGTTCGCGCGGAGATCGCCCATCCTACCTGAAGGAGCATTTCAGGCGTAATTTATAGCGATTCCGGCATTTCAGGCACAAATCCCCGGGGTCATTTGGCCTGTTTGGGCCTGGCTCAAGCTGCTGTTGTCAAGTAGTTTGCGCGCAATCAGCACGCCACACATTTTTCATAGGACGGGGACAATTGGTCGCCACAAGCTTGAGCCAAACATTCAAGTTATGGAAACCAAACCCTGTATATATTTGAACATACAGTCATATTCACACGCACACGTGTATATTTCATATACATTATACACAATTTACATGTATATATAAGGGCGCAGCTATGTGTGCCATGCTCAATATTGGTTCAAGTACTATACATGTATCTTTGCTTACACACACATATATATATATATACATGTGTGTGTGTGTATATGTATACGTGTATAATATATATATATATATAAACACATACCTGGGGTTCTGGAGTGTTTATTTTGCAAGTATGCCGGCTGCCCAAAAAATGAACCAACAGTAGGAATTTACCTCCTTTTCCTGCGTTTTACAATTGGGTCGCCCGTTTTTACCTCCCATTTGCCACATGGTGCCTGGGGCTCCAAACGCACTGTTTCTTCTGCAAGTATTGCCGACCGCCCCAGGGAATTTATCACCCGAATCAGGAATTTACCTCCCGTTTCTGGGATTTACCCTCCGTTCGCCCGTTTTTACCTCTGATTTCCCTACCCCGGACCCAAAACTCCAGCCACGACTGTTGGATTTCACACGCTTCTTTAGGGCCTTTTGTTTTCTCGGCAAACTCTTTGCGGGCATTGTCCAAGTGAGACTTCAAAAACAAGCACACACGGCGAAGAGTGTTCAGGCAGCATGTTCGCGGATGGGTAGCTTTCGCAATTCTCATCAAATGTTTAAGCCAATCTTCGTCCATCCAACAAGCATAGCTCATTGGGTTTCGAAGGGTTGATTGGGCCATCAAGAACGAATGGTGGAGCATATGTATCTTCGGTTTTGGGTGGAACAAAAGGTATGGCGTCAAAGTCTTTGTTGAGATGTGGAGGTGAAGGTAGAGCTTGATAAAGGCTTCTCCCATGACTGCAATTTGTTTGCCTTGGTCTTCTGTAAGAATATTGCAGCCACATTTCTTCAAGGAAACCATCAACTTCATCAGCTTGTCCGAAATAAAAAGCGCCGTCTTGCACAAACCGTGTTCTTCGGAATCAGTGTTTCCCAGCATGTTTGCCAGCCACGCCACAACCCAGCCAGTCTGAGCACCTTTGAGCTTGCACTCAGCATACTGCCCAGGTTTGAGGTTCAAGTTATCCGTCGTAAATCGGAAACGGGAAGGCATATTTTTCTGATGTAGTCTGCACCATTCATGAAAACGCTTAGAAGCCTGCCACAAGCGTAAGCGAATGTTTCTTTGCGGGAAAAAACCAGTCCGTAGAAGAATGGCCAAAACTGAGCCTGCGACATCCCTAGCAGCACCCAAGTACCAAGTGTGCAAAACATCAACCATGACGTACTCCAGGCGGAAGTATGGAATACCCATGATAGCAGGCTTGTTGTCTGAATCCCAAGGTTCAATGTTGAACAGGGTCCTTCGCCAAGGTGCATCGGTTGACACATCTGTCCATGGCAGTCGGTTGTCACATGTTGCTTCGCACATCCAACAAATTTCAGAAGTGTTGTAATGCCTTTGAAGTGAAAGAGCTTGGCGAAGAAATTTCCAATCTCCTTTGAGCGCGGTTACCCACACCTTACAAGCGTAGTCACCCACAGAAACGCCCTCATCAGCAAGCCGCCCAAACGAGCGAGAAATAACACCCATGACCGCTTGCATTGTAAGATTGACCTCCTTGTTGATGACGTAGTCGGATTTCCGAAAAACTGTGATCACGAAGCGGGACGCCAAAGAGTTTTCCAAGAAAGGACCGTGTTCTGGTTGCCAGTGTAGCGCCATGAAAGTGTCATTCTGGTAGGTCCCCTCATCCCCATAGAGCATTGCAGCTACATTGTCACAAGATGTTGCCTGCATGGCCCCTTCATGGCGCAGTGTCTCCCAATATTCAGGCGGGGTTTGTCCAAGAGCATCGCGATATCCCTCACGGAGCAATGCAGAAACCTAAGCCACAGCCAATGTTAACAGCCTTCAGTCACACCATCAAAAGCGGTTTTTCTTCAAGGGTAGCCACAAATGCGAATACCTTTCCACAACCTCGCGTGAACACACTGAACTCCGAAGCCACAACTGTGTAGGCATGTAGCCTGCACACATATTCACAGAATATGAAATATATATATATATATATTTGTTTGTTTACATATGTGAGAGAGTGTCCGCATATATAAAAAAAAACTGAATACCTTACCCCGGCACGAGGCCCCAAACAGTGGCACGTCAACGAAATCGGAAACAGTCGTCATGGTATGTGCAGATATCTCTGATATCCCGCTGTACTAAGGCAGGTCTGTACATCGGCTCAAGGCCTTGGGATGTATGGGCAGCGGATGTAGCCCAACTGTACTGCTAGAGAAAGCATGTAGTATTGAACACGCCTCCTCAGGACAATGTTGTATACATTCTCCTGAAATGCACACCAGCTAACGCACGTTGGTGAAAGGCTCACCTGTGCACAGATCGAGGGTTCAAAGTTGCGACTTTCGAGCCAGGAAGCAAATCACCCAGCAGCCTGAGTGAGACGCTTTTTGCCCTGCTGTAGTGCACGAAACACACGCCGAGCTTGAGCCACACGCCCACTTGGGCCATCCAGATGCAATTTGGCTGCGGCAATTTTGCGGAGCCACAAGGTAAGGGACAAGCTCGGCTCAGGCTGATCCACACAGCTCAGCCATGGGGCGTCCAAACAAATCACTTCCAGGATATTCTCACAAAATCTATCTGTGCCCAAATGGGCCCTGGGGATTTAAGCCTGATATCAAAGATTTGTGCCTGGAATCACCATTCAGCATCAAGCCGTATTTTATGCCTGAAATGCTCCTTCAGGTATACTGGATCTCCTTAGTCATGTGGACCCCTTGGTCGCCCTCTCGATCTAACGATCGCCCCGGGCCGCAAACCATCACCTTAACCTTGTTGTTGAGCGCGATCAGCGACTCCACATCCTTACTCCACACGGTCGCCGCATCGCTTCTGGCCCTCCATGCGTTCCTCTCCCACCTATACAGGTAGGAGCCACGGAAACCAAAGACATATAGGTCGTGCTTTGCAGCATCTGCATTGCCGTACTTCTGGATGCAGTCGCCAGCCCACTTGTCCATCAGCTCATACGCCTTGTCAATCATCATCCGAAGGGATGTCTCCTCGTTATCACGAGTACTGGTCACATAATGCACCTCATAGTTCTTGAACGGCCGGTGATCCGGGGAACCCCTCAACCGATCGTTCTGCCCCCCTGCATTTGAGGATGTCCTCCGCCAACGTGGCCGGGTCCATCCCTTTCTTGTTCTTCGTTGACGCAGTGTTGAATGTCTGATCCAGCAGGTAGAATACGGTCGCATCCGGAGCCGCGGACTCCTCCCGAAACACCGGAGGACCGTACCCGGTCGCCAAGGCCGCAGCAATCCTCACCGCAGCACCTGTCCCACTAGCCGCTAAACATCGGAGCAAGATTACCATCTTGTCCTGGTAGCGACTCATCTCGTGCAGAACGATGGATGGATAGATGGGCAGCATCACGTCCGCTAACACGGCGACTGCCCATGCGTCCCACAGCCTTTCCATTTGTACGGAATCAACCGCCACACGGGAGTATCCTCCCCTCGGCAGCTCCAGAGTCGACGGGACGACCTTCCCACTCCTGATCAGGCGCATCGCCTTCCTAGCTTGCTCAAAACACTCAAGCTCCCTCGGGAAGAGAGCACCCCGACCAACGGCCTTTGCCTCGTCCTTGATCTCGGTAAGGTATCCCTTCGTGAGGGTGAGCTCAAACGTTTCACCCCGGATGGCCTCAAACATGTTCGACTTCGGCACGATCCTGGCGAATAGTGCCCCACCTTCCGCCTCGGCAGCCTGGGGGGTCCCTGGAGCAGCACGCAAGTTCTCCTCTTCAACGGATAGACCTATCGGTCCCATGTAGTTTTCTGGGAAGAACTTGTGCATAGCCCACACGACCGATGGAGCATGCGGATTCCACTCAACGAATGGGTTGTAGTACTGCAGGGTGCTATCGCCCCCTGAGTTGCACAGCTCCACATACTGTGAATCCGCTGCAGGCTTCTCGAGCTTGATGCAGATTCCGCAGATCCCCAATCTCGCGTTCGGGAACACTCGTTGGGCTCCTCGCTTGACACCCTTCAGGTGGGGATTGTCGCTGAACAGATTCTCGGACTCGTCCGGTTGCGCGATGCAAATCGCAACCCTCGCCCACGTGTTCTGACCGTAGTGCGACAGAGTGCTGTATCCCAGGGCCTCGACCGCCTTCAAAGATGTCCACACCCCTACCCATTCATCACTCGCGGTGGACGCAGTAACCTGCATACCACCCAGGATGCTCCACAATGAGGATTGCGAAGTTCCATGGATGAGGACCTTTTCAGTGTCCGTCTGGCCTTTGAAATTGATGGCCAAGTCGAAGAATGCCCATCCATCGTCGGGACCAATTTCCACATCAGTGGTACTCGCCGGGTTCTTGGGCGAGATCCTCAACACCTGTCTACGATCCCAATCAAAGGCATCATGCAAGGACGTGACCACACCTGACATCTGTCCCATCGCGTGCAGGTAACCCCGCATTCCTGGCCTATCAGCCGACGCGAACTTCCTGACCGACAGGACCGACGAAAGCCTCCGTCCCGAGGAACATCTAACGATCTCCTCCCTGTTTCTCCCCTCCGTCAGCATCATCGCGTCCACGACCAACTCCGGGGGCGTGAACAGTGCGTTCGGCCTCTCGCTCATCCAGGCGCGGATTGCATTGAAATGGTGCTCTGCATCACCGAAATCATCCCCACTATACAGAGGGTGATCTCCGAATGCCGCCTCTGCCTGATCAGCGACCGCCTTTACCAAGGCAGTCTGCGGGCGAACCGTCTTCCACTCCGGCCAGGCTTTCGGGTCTCCAACCCACATTCCCCCACATGGTTCGGCCGCCGGCTCCGTACTGCTATCCATGGGTAGCGCACTCTTGCCATTCTCAATGCTCTCCTCAAGCACAAACGCAACATGGTAGGGAAGCAAGAAAGCAGGGTCCGTCGGAACCGCAGCGCAGAGTATGGCCGCCAAGTGCACGGCGTTTGTCTCCGTAACCTCCACTCCCCGGCGCTTCATCTCCGCCACTATCGCAGCAGTCCTGATCGCTCGGTACCGGAGCAGCTTTTCATGGTCCGGCAACGCCATGTGGGACTTGTCGAGCTTGTCCTTGCTGATGTGGGATACTCTGCCAACCAGTTCGTCGAACCTTGCGGCACCGTCATCCTCAATCAGCTGATCAGCCCTCTCCATATCTGGATCAATCGTGGTGAACTTCCTAATCGTCCACTCGCGGTACCCCGCAAGCAAACAACTGGCCACGGCCTTAGGCTTCTCCATACCCAGCCCCATCTCCAGGTCCCAGGACGGCCGCGGAGGCGTCGCCATGCAGCGCCCCAGGCCCATTCCGCCAGCTGCCGCCATGCGTCAGCAGGTTCGGGCCACCGGCCACGGAACCAGGAGGAACCGGGAACCCAGCCTACCGGCCAGAATTCCCCCCGTCCCTAAGAAGGCTCAGCCTACCGGCCAGAGACCCTCTCCCTAAAACAAGAACCTAGAAGATGGATAATTGACTGAATCCGTCCTTCATCAAGCAGAAGAAAAACCTTAGTGACAGGCATAACTGCCTCATGCTTCAGTTCTGGTCAGTAAGCGCACTGAGTCGCCTGTGAATGTGGTGCGGTTGCCCGCGGTGTGAGCCAACTTGATCAAGCAAAAGCTACGCGGCAACGAAGTTGTTCAACCACTTCCCAACAGCAAGCAATCGGTCGTGCTGAGAGAGAGTATCCCCTCCTCGCATCTTGCAAGTACTCCAAACTGAATTGAAAGACTTAGAAGAAAAGCACCTGAACACAATCCCATGCCTCTTGAGACCACATTGGCAAGCGCAAACAGACCTGCAATCAAACCCATGCGTGACGGCAATTTCTTCAACCTCACCTTCCTTCAAGATATTGCATTTGGGTCGATAGAGAATGATCGGAACACATCCACTGGTCCGAGCATCACAAGCCAAGTTGAACCTTTGCCTAACGGCAGCCTCGGTCCTATCCCTGAGCTTTCTGGTCTGTCCCCACTTCCCAGTCCTGGAATCAACCCTATCGGGTGCAAGATCATTAAGAACAAGCACAACATAACAAAGGCTATCGCCTTCAATCCTACCAGACCGTATGATGTGATTCCTGTAACCAGGAGCAACTTGAAGCGTGACAACCCTGCAAAGATCACTATACGCAAGAACTCCGGCTATCGCCTGGTCCGCAATAATAGTTTTCTCGCATCTTTTCCCTCCTTTTTCCTCGTCAATCACGATTCCCTCGTACTCAGAGAGTAACCTCTCAATGAGCCGATTGAAACCGGATTTTGCACCTGATTCCATGCGTACCCCCCTAAGCGGGGGCAGTCCAGGAGCGGCAGGGGGCTTAAGACAGAGGTGGGTGGGTTGGGCCAAATATTCCTGCAGGTATCCCGGCAGAAACATACCAAGGGTGTGCAGATTTCTATTCCATACGACCTTGTCAATGCAGGCCTTAGTGAAAATATCTGCACCTTGGTAGTGAGACGGGCACGCAACGAACCGAAAAATTCCATCGTTAAAACGTTCGTTGAGCCATGAGATGTCAATGCGCTGCGTCCTCGACATGTAGCGCATGTTGGGATTATTCCCAGTTATAACGATCCGGCATGCCGATTCGTTGTCCTCCAGCACGTTGATAATAAACGGCTGGGTCTCCTTTCCCTTCCCAATAGCGTGCTGCCAGAGGGTAGCTAATGCCATTCCCTCCTTGGACACTCCATGGTCGAGAGCAACAATCTCTGGAGTCGACTTCGAAACGGAAGTCTGTTTCTTGCTTACTCCAGTGATGGGCATGTAGGTCCTAGGACCCACAAGGCAAATGAGCACTCCCGATGTGCTCTTGGAATCAGTACGATCCCCAGCCAGATCCGCATCACAGTAAGCAACCAACTCAATGAACTCTGGGCTATCGCCCACCCAACCGTACAAATGAAGATCGAGCGTAGAGTTCACATATGAAATTAACCTGTGGAGCTTGCGGTCACAAAGATGATTCCACTTCGTGACCCGGCTGGCTAACGCCTGCACGGGACGAATCAGGTCATATCTGCCCATCCGAGCTCCGTAGAGAACCTTCATCAGCACCGCCGCCGCGTCGTCTCCGAGGCATCCTGGCTGTGCATTGATGGTCTCCATGTCCATCGCCTGGTTGAAGAGTTTATCAAATTCAGGATTGACGGAATTCTCGTCAAACTCCGGCTTGCTCTCGTCCAGGAACGGAGTTTCAACCTTCTGCAGCTTCTTCGGGTACTTTCCCTGACACAGCTCAATGTATCTATCGACACATGCCTGCATGAAAGCTGCTCTCGCTGTACTTGATGAACCTTATCGTGGTTTCCGGCTTGGGGATGTCCTTAGAGAGTAACCCCTCAGGACCAAACCTCAAGTCGGGTTGCTCCTTATCAGGAGGATTGCCGACCGTCCACGCCAGTCTCGGGTCAAAGTGACCCTTGACCACCTGTTGCGTGAATTCGTGCTCGCAGCCAAGATATCTCTTGAGCTGCCTTGGTTCCTCCATCTTGATGACCTTCGAGATCAGCGCCCATCCTTCTGCGATGTTCTTCGCCGGCCCGCTCATCTTGAAGTCATCCACGTACACGACAAGGAAGAGGTCGAGCTCCTCATGCCTAAACACGCTGGCCCAATCCTTCACCTTGACGTATCCGACTTTCTTCAGCATTGCCTCGCAGTGCTGCTCCCAAAAGGTACCAGCATCCGGATGTCCATATAGTGCAAGCACGAGGACAACGACCGGATCCTTGTATCTGGGATTTCCGCTGCCGTCGAACCACTCAGGTGGCCATTGGTCGCGAGGAATCCTCACCCAAGTCTTCTTTCCCTTCAAGCGGGCCTGAGTGTACGCAGACTCCCCATCACTCACTTCCAGAAGATTCCCTGGGAGTAACCCGTGAGCATCACCCATCTTACCCGCCGCCATAGTGGCGGGGCAGGAGGTGTTCTCTGAGAACAGGGCCCAATGCCCGATCTCATCACGGACGAAACATCCCTCGAACACGACTCGCCCTTTATATTTGCGATTCGGATCGTCTTCCGGCAGCTCGTGATTCTTTTCGACACAAATGTCGAAAATCCTACCAACATGGATCTTCTTCCCTTCCTTACGTGCCTTGGCCGCAACGTCATGCCACTCTTGGACAGTTGACAAGTCCCAGCATCCTTGCGAAGTTAACTTGTCCCACTCCTTCTGAAGAGCGGCCTTAGCCTTGGCATTCCCAGCTTGTTCCTTCTTGTTCACTGGCCTAGCGACACAAGCGTACAAGGGAGGAAAAACACCCGAGCTCTTTGGCCGATGAGATAGGGATACCTCCCCCCTGGGCATAGAGAACTCAAAGGTCTTTCCATCGGATCCAATCGTAGGGGCAGCAGCAGCTACACCAGTGCTTCCGAAACCCGCGGGTCCCCTATCGGTTCCCCGCTTTGCTTTCCTAGGGACGATCGACGCGTCAATGAGCATAACACGCTCCAGCACGATCTGCGCAATGCGGTCCCCAGGATTCACGACGAAGTCCTCATCCCCATGATTGAAGAGGATTACCTTGATCTCTCCGTCGTAGTCGGGATCAATGACCCCACCGCCTACAGCGATCCTATTCTTCACGGCTAGTCCTGACCTGGGAGCTATCCTAGCATATACCCCAGCGGGCATCTCTATCGAGATTCCGGTGTTGACCAAGCCTGACCCCCCTGCGGGAATACATGCTCCCTCAGAGGCATAGGTATCCAAACCCGCACTTCCCGAAGTAGCCCGCGTCGGGATCTTGGCAGCCTCACTGTTAAGACTGACGTACAAGGTATTCGGCTTCTTCTTCCATCGCTGTTCAACCGGGTCAACCTCGACCGGCATTGCATTCGCGACCTTCTTGAAAGTGCCGTTCGGGTACCACGCTCCAACGATTGCCTCGCACATTTCACTCGGATAGAGGGCAGTCGTTGGGGTGACTGACCCCTCAATGCGTGCATGAAGGTATCCCTTCTCGTGCTTGCACTTCCGACCTGACAGCTCATCAATGAGCTCCTTGGAGGTCGTCGCAACCTTCCACTGCTTCCTGATTGGCACACCGTCCTTGTCCTGCATCCCGAAATCACAGCCGTCGAAATCAACGGTCTCGACATCAGGATCAGCAAGAAACCTCTGCATGAACGGTTGCTTCCATCCAAGACAGTGTCTAGGCCACTCAAATGCAACCCTGCCCCCTCCTCGCCTAACGGCTCGGGAGGCCCGCAGGAATGCCGCAAACATAACCTGAGAATTCCTTCTAAGATCATTCAGGTGTGATGCAAACTCAGCACCGTGGATTGAAAGGTTGACATACTGCCATGTACTCCACGGTCCGCACGGAATTGACGCCCACAGGTCACACCCAGGATTATCCTCGATGATCCCAATAAGCCGACTAACGTCTTTGGCTTTGGTGATGTCAAATGAGCCAACGTGAACGCGAATTGCATCGCCTCCACACTCCATCATCACTGCGGACAAACGCGAGTCAGGTTCACACGCAAACTCGATGAGGAGCTTGCGGCCAGGCGCTGGAGCAGCCGGGTCCCTCTCAGGATGTTCGCGGCGTCTTTCTTCCCTTAGGGATAACTCCCTTTCGGTTTGAACATATATCTCCCGAGACCGGGTGGACATCTGTCTCCAACTATCCGCATCAATTGAGTTGGGTTTTCCGGTGCCTGCGTATGGCCGCTCACGCCTATCGGCGGATTGGCCATAGTCGATCCTGTCTCCGTGCAGCTTATGACCCTTCTTTGGACCTCCGGCAGGTTCGGCTCCTTCTTCCTTCGGCTTAAACCTACCGTGGGGAGCACATCCCTTATCAAAAGGATGGTCACACCAGTCCAAAAACCACGCGTGAAATGCCGATGATTGGGAGCATCGTGATGACGATCGTCTCTCACCCAATTTCCAACGGCATCAAGCCCCCGCATGTGCGTGACCCTAACGGTGTCAAGCTCCTCATGCGAAGGACCACCTGGAGGAAGGTCCTCGTTCGTCGTCCCGAAGAACTTCTTCCGCACCTCAACGTGGATGCGGTACCAGGCGCTGTCCTCGTCGTGCCGCTCCCAGTAATCCGAGACGCACGCGTCGCCACTCCCTTGGACAGCCTTGCTCTGAATGGCCCCATCAGACTTGGAAGAGCTACCGCCCCCCTCGTCCTGTTGGTCATCATCATCATCATCAGGATCATCGAATCGACCTTCATCAAAGTCGAATTCATCCCTGATCTTCTTACTCGGCTTCATGTCGGCCCTTCGGTCAGCTAACGCCTCCCGAATGGTCCGAGTCCTAGCATCATATGATGCCAACATCGGGAACACGTAGGGCTCCTCAGGGTTCTTCCAGATACGTTTGACCTGGTGTATACTTGGTTTCCTGAGACCCCTCTGGATGTGCTCGAGATCAGCAACGAGATAGTCGCCCTTCCACAGCCCCCCTGGTTCTAACCGATAGCCCAGAAATAGGCCTGGCTTGGAGGATGGGGCGAACTTCGGATCCTCCTCTATCTTGATGAAGTCCCGCTCTTTCTTCTCGGCGGGCAGGGCAGTAGTGACGCTTGTCTCTTCAACCTCTACCTCATCAATGGGAACAAAGTCCGGCTCGTCGTTGCATTCGGGTTCATACTCCTCGTTCTCATAGATCTCGGCCTCGTCCTCATCGATCTGATCAAAATCACAGTCGAAATGAGTTTCTCCAGTCCATTCATGGTTTCCTCCACGGTCGTTCTCGGCCTGGAGCCAGTTTTCGTCAACAACAAATTCGGTCGATCCGTCCAGATAGTTGAGGACTGTGCTCCGCCTCCTGCCAAGGTCTTTGATCTTGACTGGACAGCTCGTCCCTATCGGGATAAAGAGCTCGGTTCGCGCTTCAACGTGGACGCGAGTGAGAACCTTCTCGTCTTCATTTGCGATCCAGTGGTCTCCTCCTTCATCAACGTCCTCTGAGTCGATCTTCCAGCATGTCTGGAGTCGTTTTGGGCGTTTTGAACCCCCCCCTTTCTATCCCTGCGAATCTTGGGAGCAATGGGGTAGAAGTCGACCAGACAACCAAACGGCAGAATGACTCCGCTGAAGTTCCCGTTACCGTGGCGTCGCATCCACGGTGATCCCTCACCGCGATTTTCGATGTTCCTTGCCATGGAAAAATGCCTAACGGCAAATGGCCACCATCGAGGTTCAAATCCAGCTTGACGCAGGAGCACACGTGCCCCGTGAAGAACGAGCTTAACCTTGTTCTCGATCAGGCCATTGGTCTTGGGCATGCCCGGTGTAGAAAGCCGGTGCAATGCTCCAAGCGTAGTGACAGCATTCTTCAGCTCTGGGGCCTGGTCGCTGTACACTAACTTCAGAGTTTGCCCCCCTGCAAACCTGCGAAATGCCTCCAGCGTATTGCTACGGGATCTGGATTGCACAGGAAGGACTTCGAGGTTCGAGGTAGTCAGTAGCGAGGTCATAGAACACTATCGCGTCCGCTTCGCCATGAAAGCCTCGATCCTTCAATCCTCGCAACACCATCGTGTCAGCAGTGGTTAGGTCCCCGAAACTTACCACGTCATGCGCAGCAGCACCACCTTTGCGGCGAAGCTTGACATTCTCCATTTTCGCACGCTGGCAGTGCGGGCAATAGGGGTTCTTCGGGAGATGGGTAAGCATATGGCGAAGCGTCTTAGCATCTGCCCGCCATTCAGCCTCTGTACGGAGTCCGGAGAGAAAGTTTATCTCGACAATGTCACCATCATCCCCTTCCCCCGGGCCAGGAAAAGGTGGTGAGCGGCTATCGCCCTCACCCCCCTGTGCCGCCTTTCCGGGAAGAGCAACGGTCTCGCACTTGACCCGAAACCACGTTTCACCCGTCCAAGGGACATCAGATGCTATATCGCATGCTGATCTCTTTCGGATAACTCCCAAAGACTATCAACCAGCACCTCATGGGTAACCCCATTTCGATAAACGACAGTTTTCCTGTAGTTGTCCAATCGATCAACTCCAACGGGGCAATCATCGCCTATCGGCACAAACTTTGCTTTGCGCGGAATTCGGTGCTCCTTCACGACATGACCTGATCGCTCAGTTCTCCAGGTGTCCTGCGAGCGATTCTCTATCGTCATTGCAGGCCTACAGCTCGGCGCCTCACGGGCTTCGACTCCATGATATGCAACGCCAGGAGCTGGCATAGCGGGAAGGGGCTCACCGTCATCAGGATTAGGGGACACAAATTGGGTGTCCCCATGAGGAAGGTACGGCACATTGTTGATGACATCCAGCGTCACTGTACGACCCGAAGGGCACGTAAGGGTAGGCTTACACCCTGCAACCCACGCAAAGGAGTAGCCCATATCCATACAGCGCTTTCCAACTGAAATGATGGATGGTGTAGATTCAAGGACGTGTGCCTCAATCACCTCGTCCAGATTACCAACATCGGCATCAACACGACCAGCAGTACGGGTTGCCCCGTTTGCAGTATGCAACGCATGCGTATGCCCGCCTTTGGCAATCAGGGCCCTATCGGGTCCTTTCAGATCGCCAAGGCCGACCAAATCCATTGGGCATCCAGTATCGACCAGCCATCTCACCCCGCCGTATCCAACAGGTGCAGCAACCTTCCGGGTGTACTTCGGCTTCCGGACAACACGATGACCCCGTATATCTGCAGTGTTCGTGTCGATGTCCTCATCGTTGTCCAAGAGCACTTGTGCGTGAACAGCCGCAGCGTATCAGAGCACTCTGAACCTCCCTAGCAATTCTCTTGCGAGACGGAAACTTGATCGCGTTAGGATGGCTGTAACCAGCCTCTCTACTGCGACTAACGATTCTGCCTGTGTTCTCGTTCTCAATGGACACAACAAACACGTCAGGGAGATCAGGAATTTTGACTTTCAGAGGCTCCCTATCGGGACCACGCTGAAAATACTTGCTCCTCCAAGACAACGCCGCCTCCGACTCATCACAGTACCAAAACACTGTCTGTATGTCAGTCCTTTTGGGAAGCCTCCTGAATAGGACTGATCGACGACTACCGGAATCCACGCCGACATCTTCGATGACAGTCCCATAGGTATCAGTGGTCCTTCTCCAAACAACCTGGTCCCACCTGGGACCTCCGCCGGTAGTACCGGAGAAAAACACCGCACCTCGCTCACTTTTCTCCCAACTGCTAACGCAAGGAGGGAGGCAACCCGGTGCAGACCCACCGGTAGCTGGGGCAGCAGCCCACACAGCGGGACACGCCACAACAGTACGGTTGGCCTCAGGGTAACGGCCCGCCCCGCCTAAAAATCCGTCAATCCTTGAGCGGGGCTGTCGAGACGCCTCGCCTCCCTATCGGGAGGACTGGGCGTGGGCGATCTAGGGGTATCCCCCTCTTCATCCTCAACAGCCGGACCAGCAGTAGAACGAGGCGTGATGGGCTTCGTACCTGGTGGTGGCTTCTGATGGAGGTACTTGCACGGCTGAGCTGTGCACTTACCATACATCCAGTCGTAGCAGTATCCAAAGTACATTGGCTTATCCCTAACGGGCCTATCGCCAGTCCTCGGGGTAGAGGGTGCAGCTGGGTTCCTCGGGCTCTTGTCGTGCTCAAACTTGCAGTCCCGGCCATACTGGCACTTCCCAGTCTTCGTATACTCCCAGCATGCCCGATCAGCAGGCCCAGCAGGGGACTGTCTTCTCGGCGACTTGGGAGATGGTGTGCGCTTATCCCTCTGACTGCCTCTTCCGGGAGAAGCTCTATCTCTCTGACTGCCCCTTCCGGGCGAAGATGATCTCGGCCTCCCGTCAGGTTTCCCATCCCTTCCGGACCTAACGGACCTTGAAGGGCTGGGATCGCTCTTCCTGGCAAGTGGGTCGTATCTTCGCACCACACCAGGGGCGCCAGGATGCCGATCCCTCTCCCGAGATTGGGAGCCTGATCGTGACCTCTGTTCATGAAAGGTCTGGTACATCTGCAGCGTGTTCTGACGCTTCTGCCATCGTTCGACACAGTCCTGACAAGCCTTATAAAGCCACGCGAACGACCTAACGGTCACATCGCGATCCCACCTCTCGATGTCGGGCCGCATACAGCGTAGATGACGAACGTTCTCGATGAACACCGCTAACAGTACCCCATCATCGATCTTCTTCCTAATCCCAGAAATGAGATTGTCCCAGGTGCTCAGATAACTCCGGAGCCTTGCCTCATCATCGGAGTGACCTGTCTGCCGGCACTTGAGACTGGTCAACTCAGCGATCTTGAAGGTCTGGTCGTCCTCGACTCCAGTCTGCAGGTGGTTCAGCAGAAGCTTCAAGATCTGTCTCCCCTTGATACCCTGAGGGGGATTCATATTCTGAGCGGCTTCGGTCAGGCGATTCATCTTGTCCCTAACAGCCCTGGTCTTGATGCACTCCCTGATAGCACTCGTGAAGTTTGAGTCCAAAATCGGGTACTTGCAGGGTCCGCCAAGAGCATCATAGTCGAGTCTCTCAGTCTCTGAAATCCACGCTAACGCGTAGTCAGAGTCAAAACTGAAAGCGTTCCTGACCCTCTCTTTGATCTCTGAAAGCCACTCCCGCAGCTTATCAGCTGTTGGCTCAGCAGGCAGCACGATCGTGTTGCATTTGTGATGGAACCGATCCTTATCGACAACGGTGGAAATAAGAGCCCCTATCGGGGTACATGAGGTAATCCTGCAACTTTCACACAGCCTAGCAGGCATAGGGCAGCAAACTTCACACGCCCTCATTCCACAACCAACGCAAGGAACAAGAGGGAAACCGGGCTCAGGGATCCTGCTACACTTAGTGCACCTGTCCCGTCCATCATCTCCCCTCAAGGCTTCAGGTAGAAGACCACCATCTCCCTGCCTACCGGCACCATTCACGCTGTAGCCGAGGCTAAGACCTGGCCCAAGACCACCGCTTGCAACACTTGAGGGGTAACCTGCAGCATCGTTGGGCTGACTACCGCCAGCGCCAACCCCATGGTGGCTAACGCCACCTCCGTAGGCAGGACCATAGAAACTGGAACCACACTGATTGTTCCCAATTCCATGAGTATCCGCAGCACTACCATGGAACCCGGGCGCTCCACCAGGGTAACCCCCGGTAGGAGCCCCTCCACTCGGGCCTCCACAACGCCCAGCGGGACCTTGGCCTCCACCATAATGCCCAGGACCTGGTGGTGGAGCTGGGGCATGTCCATGACCACCACTTCCGCTCCCACCCTGACCAGGTGGTCCGCCTTGCCCACCACCTCCCCCGGGAGGAGGAGGAGGGGGCGGTCCAGCTTGCGCGCGCTCATGCCGAATATTGCAGCGCGCACACCGCTCATGGCCGTCACTTCCAAAGTAACTGTGACTCTCACAGACGTGAGTCCCACAATCCGTGCAGAAATACATGGAGACCTCCAGAGCATTCTTGCGACATGCCCAGCATTTCATTTTCAAGAACTGACAATTGCAACAGTCCCCGTCGTCACCACGGCAAAGCCCGCAGAACTCACGACGGCATGTCACACACGAGAATTCAGCATTTGGGTGCTTACGGTCGTTGGGATCATCGAGGGCACAAATCTTTGGCGCGTCTGGGCCATCACCGCCGGGAGCCCCTCTTGCAGCCGGCGCTGATGCCTGTCCACGATCCGAAGGAGCTCCAGCAGTCCCTCGCCTATCGCCGGGACTCCGGGTGTCGGCGCTGGCTCTACTCCCAGGAGTCCTCCACTCATCACCAGGACTCTGGATGTCGGCATGGACCCTATTATCCCCACCACCTCCTGAATGACGACCTGGGTTCGGAGAGACATTCCCGCTATCGCGGATTGGCCTATCAAAATTCGGAGAGACGCTCCCGCTATCACGGATCGTCTCCCCCCTCGGTTGTCGACTCCGGACCTCAGATCCCCTATCGGGGACGGCAGCAGGCTTCGGGCTCCTATTCCTACCCGCATCCCTATTGGGGGAAATAGAAACGTCCCCCCTTGCGCGCGCGCGGGGATCACCCCTTGCACGCTCCGGTGGCGAATGTGACCTGTCAGGCAACCCCCGAACCCTCCTGCTCCTGCTGTCGGACCTCTCCCTAACGGGATAGATGGGATGCCTGTCTGCGCGAGAAGGATCTACCCTATCGGGCACATTCGGCGAAACATGATCAGGTAAAACAGCGCCTCCGCCTGGTCTCACCGGACGGCCAGTACCCCGGCCGTCACCTTCCCCAGGTGTGGGCGTCGGAGACCTGATCCTATGTCCCTGCCCCGCAAACGCATTGTAACCAACATTCCGTCTATCTCTGGGTTGTTGAGGAGCCTCATTAATCTGCTGGACACCCTGAATGATGCCAGCGGCCTCGTCAAATTGACCCTCCATTTCAAAGAGCTGAGCCATGATTCTGTTGTGCGCTGCGCTAAGATTACGCACGTTACCATCGATAGCGCTGATTCTCCGCATAACACCTTCAAGTGTGCTCCGGAATGTGCCGAGCTCTCGCCTAACGGCAGGCTGCACTTGGTCACTGCTGGCAGGAAGATTACGGATCTGTCCTTGAATGTTATCAACGACCCGATTCACAATTGCCGATCTCGCTTCATACTGTTCAACGTGTGACTTCACGGTCTCAAACCTAGAAATGATGTCGTCATGATCCCGACGTTGACGTTGAATTCCTCGAGCCAGATCCTGCATTTTCCGATTGACCTCGTCAATAGCCTCATGCCAGTCCTGCGGGGAATCACGTTCTGATGGTCTATCGACCTCCTGAGATCCCCTTCCACTTTGCAGCCTCGACACTCGGTTAGCGAGACGGGTGTGCTCTTCATTGATCCCTTCAATAGATTCAGAGGCCCACTTGGCAAATGCCTCGTGTTCATGGAGAACTTCCCCGATCTTCAGGTTTAACTCCCTGAAATTCGCGTTCACCACACTGCTACTGGCCCTATCGGACAGTTGTGCAACAGGATTCAAATTCACTTCACCTGCTGGTGTCCGAATCCCGACGGTTTTCTCTACCGAGAACATCCGTTTCCCAAGCTTGTCCAAGTCCTTAAGGATCTCGTCCTCAGAAGCAGCATGGCTCCTGCGGGCAGCCTCATTATTCTCCTGAATCATCAGGCGAAGCCGATCAGTCGATGCCTCATTGTCCCTGACAGATTCATGGACCTCGTGGGACAGTAGGTTAATCCTCTGCTCCACGACCTCGGCTTGCTCATCGATGGCTTGTCTCACAATGGCCTTGCTATCGGGAATAACTTCCCTTGCGAACCGTTGAACTATCATTCGCATCCTCCCGGCATCAGATTGAGTCGCAACCTCAGCTGCCAGGCGATCGACCTTGTCCTTCGTCCGTTGACTCTCGTCGCTCCATTCCCTTCGCATGGAACTCACCTGACCGTTCAGTACCCTGATTTGGTCAGCAAAGATGTGGAACGCCTTCGCGACTGAGCCAGAAACCTCACCTCTCTCGAGCATCTCTTGGATGTGCAAATCGAACACCTCCTTCGCCCTAGCGTCACCTGATTCGCCGGAAGACTGGGATCTAAGGGCGGGAGGAGTCGATATCTCGATCCTCTCAGGAGCCCCACTAGCCCCGGCATGTCTTCTGGGTTCATCCACGGGACAATCACCAACCCCAGATGGCCTGCTAGGAGTAGAACCCCTTCTACGGCTATCGCCGGAACGGGGATCAACATGGGACGCACAAGACTCGGGAGTAGAGTGGATGTGAACATCAGCAGGATCAGGCATCTCCTCATCCTGCGGAGTTGAGTCCATTGGTGAGGGGCTAGCCCTCCTCGCCTTCGACCTATCGGTCTCAATGGCCAGGGGTGACGGTCTCTTCGCAGAAGCACTACGTTCCCTGGCGGTCGAGCCCCATTGAGGTGTGAACTCGTTGCTGGACCTTAGCGTTTCAAGGTCACTGGTATCTCGCCCTAACGGGCTAGCGATCGACGGACGATCCTCGATTCCGAGTGCATCGGCAAGCCGACCATCTCTGGCACCTGTCCTAACGACATCGGCAGCCCGCTCAGTGATCCTCGGCGAACCAGTAACCCGGTTCGAGTTCACGTCTCTCTGATTCAACGGACCTCCAAAGGTGATGTTGGGAAAAGGGGGAACATTCGGGGTATCACCAATCGCCGGGGGACCTACCGGTCCCTCACGGTCATGGATGGCCTCCAATCCCCGAAGAACTTCCCGACTGTCCCTGGCTCTCTCTCTCTCGCTTCGGGCATCCCTGTCAACGCGAAGGTCCCTGGCGGCTCCACGAGAGAGGCTCCTGGGCCTCGCAGCATCACGGATCCTAGCATTTCGTCGCGATTGGTCCTCGTCCTCATCACGGCGATCCGCAAACGCGGCATACTCCTCATCATCATCGACCTCAAAATTGGCAGCGGCGGGACTAGTCCTTGCAGTCGCACGGCTGCCTGCATCTCGGCGTGAATAGCTCTCCTCCTCATCCGCAAAATTGTAACCTTCGCCATCATAAGACTCAGATTTGGCAGTATTGGGGTTGGGCCTACCGGCATCAGATCCCTGCTTTGAGCTACTGCCCCAACCTGCGGTTGATTTCAACAGATCATCGTATCCGAAGCCTGAGAACTTCCGCTCCTCGTGCTCATCAAACTGACCTGGATTCTGAGAACCAGTGGGTCGGCCCGGGATACCTCCCGGAACCAGAACCATAGTCCCTGGTCCCTGCGGCCTACTCTCAAACTCGTCTGAGACCTGCGACTCACCTGGAACAAGAGATCTCGGAGGTCGAATCGGCATGGCCTCCGGGTCATCCGAATGAGGGCGGGCCATGTCCATCGCCATGCTGATGAAGTCAAAATGTCCACGCCTGTGACCTGATTCAGAGCCACTCCTATCGGAGTAAACCCTTCGTGTCTGCTCGTCATCAGTGGCCTGGCGGAAAATACGATCGTCTCCATCGTCGGCGTACCTGCCACGGCCCCTGGGTGCATCCCTACCGGGATCTTCACCCCTGCGGTCCTGACCTGTCGAACCTGCTTCGAAATCCTCGTAGTCATAGTCCGGTAGGTCCTCACCTGAGCGGAGGCCACCTAGGATGGCCTCCTCATCCACGACGCTCCTTCGTCGTGGGGTCGACCTCAAGCGCGTAGGAAAGTCCTACGGCTGATAACCTGTGATTCGGGCACGAGCCTGTGCCCAGGCAATGGGTAAGTTGGGGTAAACAAGCCACAAAAGAAAGGTTCCCCAAAAGCAAACCAATCCCCGGTCCCAAAGATCAGGGTTTCCCACACACCAGAGAACAACAACCAAAGGAAAACAAACCAAACATTAACCCGCAACCTTGGTCGACAACAGGCCGCACGACTGGTCCCTACCAACCTGGCGGCGGCCCGAGGTCTCTTTCTCCCCCGAGATGCCGTCGGTCGACGCAGGGGTTCGGCGACGCCCATTCGAGGCGCGACGGAACCCAGAACTTGAGCCAAAGTGGCACCGGATAGTTGCTATCGCAACATGCCGGTAGTCACCTGAAATGCATGGCTAATCACATTACTATTACGTTGCTTTTGTTTTCTTCGTAGCTCTGTCTCTTTTCCATTTCCTGGTCTCTTCTCTGATGGTAAATCCCATGCCTTCGCAGGAGCCCAAGAAGGGCTCCGAGAGTGACTAGGGGTCCGTCTCAAATGGCTAAAAAATGCTGGAGACCGCCGACCAAAATATTGAAAATCATACCCATAACTGGCCCATAACCAACCCATACCCATACCATCACTTGCATTGTATTCGAACCCATACATATTTGCAAAATACCCATATAGTATACAGACTTATACCCTTACTCATTATCGAACATCCAAACCACGCGAAGCACATCCCCACAAGCTCTCTGTGGCCTGCCAAAATTAATGTCCTAGTAAAGCCTCCTTCTTTTGGACAAACACACCAGAGCATTGCTTCGGACCAACCCAGAAACCTGAGATATGGCCACTGAATCTTGACAAATCGTCCGTAAAATCGAGAGGTGCCAATTTTTGCCATAGCCCACAGCTGCAACAGGAATTGTCTGGGTGCCTGCCAAAAGAGTGCTGGGGGCCGGGCTCTGAAAAGGCTCCGTCCCATGCTGCGACTTGTGAGCCTGAAGCTCTGCTCAGTGCTTTGAGGCTTTTGGGTTGGGGAGGGGAGCGGGGGGGGGGGGGGGGGAGGTGTGGGAGTTGTACTGTGCTTGTTTTTGAAGAGGGCGCGGGTGGTGGGGGAGCAAAAGGCAAAAGAATGGGGAAGAAAAGAGAACAAGATCAAACAACAGGTACACCCCAATCGTGCGCCTCCCCAAATAGAGAACCCTCTTTTGGTTGGAGCGGAATTTCATTTCGAGCTTCTCGGGCAAAGGACCCCTTGTTCTCAAAAGAACAACCCGGAAAGCCTTGACTGTTTCGACATCGCACGTATGGAGCACCTACCTCAGTTCAATGGATTCGAGTGGAGCGGTTTTGAATGTTTGGATTGATTCTCTCTTTACCTTCAAGAGCAGCTGTCTCCATGAGGGTGTCAGGTGACCCAATTGCAATAGTGGGCAAACAAGGATCTTCCCTGTTTGGCACCTTCCCATGTACATCGCAGCCTGGAAGCACTTGGTTTACCCAGTGGCGTTCTAATCTAAGGTCCACGCATTGCTGATACAAAGCTAGGTCGAAAGCATGCCTAAAAACTTGCAAAAGCTGTGATCTTCAAAGCAAGCAGTGCTCAATGCCAGCTGTGTGCAGATGCGTGATGTGCGTGTATTTCTGAGCGTGGTGTGACTGTATGTATGTTGCTCTCTGTGTGCGTGCCTGTATGCTCTTGTGGGCTTGTCTTGGTCATGTCTGTTGCTTGCCCTTTCTGCCATCTTATTTCTGCCAGCCTCCAAGTGCGCGTCGCAACGTGGGCGTCGCACTCCGAACATAACAGCTCCCATCCCAAGCAGACAAAACGTCCGTGCGCGCTTTTTCACCAGTCGGCACAGTTCACCATCCGGCATCGTCTAAAGCTCACCCACAGCCTCCCCAGATGTTCGGCGTTAGCCTTGCCACGCTTTTAAGCGATCGAGGACGGCTTCCTCGTCCAAAGCAAGGGCCTCTCAGGGCTGGCGATTCAAGGTGACACGGTCCAATTCTGCTTGCTTCTACTTTACTTCCCTAGGCAACCCTCCCCCCCCCCCCCCCCTCGTGAACCCTGAGAAGCGCCCCGGGCTTCACCACAAGGCTGCCTATTTTTGTTGAGGGGCTTTATGGGCCCCTGAGCTGTCAGGTTCTCAGCCGGGTTGAACCAGTCAAAAGTGGGGTGACCCTGAATGGACTCCAACAAAGAAGCCTCCAGGATCCACACACAGTGTGAGCCACGTGACGCAAGCTGGAACCTATTTGTTAGAACCCAATCACTAGCTTTCGCCACCTTACGCGGGTGAAGCTTTTCCTTACGCGAACGCATGTGAAGATTTTGCTTGCGCCGCCAGCTTCCGCAACCTTACGCACGTGGAGATTTGGCTTACGCACAGGTCGATATGACACGGCTCGTACTAAACAGGAACACGGAGGTTTTGGACGCAGCTCATTTGGCCCCCTCCAATAGAACACCCACACGAAATTGCCGGTCGATTTTTATGTTTTCACGCGTGCCAAAATGCCAAGGGGTCCATAAGGGTTTGTCAAAGCCCATAGATGAGCAACTGACAATATTACCTCCCCGACTGTACGGCTTCTTCAAAAGCTCTCGACATGCCGAAGTGCGTGTCCCAGCGTCCGACCTCATCTACCGGAGGCAGCAAAGAGATGTCGGCACCAGCATCTAAAGCAGCTTGCATGACCTGACCAAAGCCATCTGGATGCTTCCCCCAAAGATGGGAACCCTTGCAAGTGGTTGGCTTCATGTTGGTGTCCCTTGCGATTTCCTTTTTACCCCGTCTCACTTCACGAGGGGTTTGCTCCCCCCATTCTGCACCCACAACTCGATGCACAAAGCCTCCTGTTCCAGCTCTTCATCTTCTTGCTTCTCTCGCTTCAGCAACATCTGCACCATCTGCGCGTTGCCCTGTGCGTCGGACAACTTAGGCCTTGGGCCCACACCAAAACACCAATTGCCAAGATCGCAAACTGGCGCACGCCTCCCGGAACCCCTGTGCAACCTTTGGAGCCCTCCAACCTGCCTCCCACGATCCCAACAAACCGGTGGATTCGGCTTGTAAAATCAAACCCCCACCTCAGAGAAAGGTTCTGAGAATCTTCTGGCTAGGACCCAACTGTTTTCCTGGTCTGTATGCAACCATGCTTCTACTTACAAAGGTTGGCGTATCACCAGGCCCTGACGCACCCAGCACCCACCCGTCCTCGAGAATGGCGAGATCGGTCACCGTCAGGCCGTTGGCTTCCTGCTTCAGGACACTGGCCTGCGAAATGTTCCGCAGGGGCCGCGAGACAAAGCTCCAATTGGCCCCCGAACACCGTGGAATTGGCCCAAGGTCTGGCAGTGCTGATGCGCAAACCGGAATTCAGCAGATCCCCTTCGAGAAGCTTCGTGGGCACGGATCGGCCCGAATCGCTCGCTCCGAGCTCGAGCCATGTGCGGCGAGTGTGCCGAGTGCGAAACGTTCACGAAGCGAACCTTGGCACCGATGAGAAGCTTCGCAACCTTAGAAGTGATTCGAACGTTTCACTCCTTTCGGTTGTTTGGTTTGGCATCCGGACGCTTTTCGGGGTACCTTCCCAGACTGGTAAAACAAACTAGGGTCCAAATCCAAACCACAGCCTGCATGGGACACAGCAAAGTTCTTCAATTGGATGTTCCATGTGTTGGTGGCAGGAAAAATGAGAACACAGTTATCACACCCAAAATGGCTCCTTTCCCTTTTGGTCTATCTTTAAAATCGCCAAACTGGGTACATCTGGGTACCCTAGAAAAAGACGAGCCACCCGCACTGTGGCCCTTGGCTCTTCCGGGAAGGGCTCTTCCGTCTTTGAGAGTCCGGCATCCAGCTTGTTGAACATGACTGCCACCATGAGAGCTGAAACCCCTGGACAGAACATGGAATCCGAAGCCTTGGCTGCCCATTCGTGTCCCTTTTTCCCGCAAGAACCCACCCTCCATCCCCCCCCAACAATAATCGCCCTCCAAAAACCAAGAAGAACAAGCCACCCCACACAAAAGCCGCCTCTGCCTCTCTCGAGCGCAGAATTCAGCGCGCGAGAGTGGCTCCAGCCTGTGTCAGTCTGCGCGTCAACATCCGCCTTCTGTTGCAGCAAGGCTGAGCATGCCTGGCAATGCGACAAACGGCCAGATGACGGAACTTGAAAATACGTGTCACCTCACATCCCTGTAGCAGGGTGCCATAAAAGAAATGACCACACATCCCTTTTCCCAAAGCGAATCTGAATCCATGAGCTCCGCTTCAACAAACGTTCACAGAAGGTCCACCAAACCTAAGGACCACAGGTTACCCGCTGCCAACCCTGTCAGGGCCTCCCCCAGTTTCTATCTGGTCGTTTAGAACCACCACTTTCATGTGCTTTTCAAAAGTAGACGGACACCTCCGAACCGTTGGCCTCCTACTGCTCCCGTTTTGAAGCAGGGTTCAAAACAGAAGTTTACAGGCGAGGGGTCTTCCATCAATTTTTAGCCATTAAAAGCTTCGTGAGTCCGCCTGCTTTTGGTGGTTGATTTTTTGGGTACAGGTCCCTCCCAATTGACCACAGGCTGGACATCAGTCGGAAAGACAGAAGAACGCTCGGACACCGCTCCCCAATCCTGGCCCTCGGTTTCAGCAAGCCACTGGTGTTTTTTCGTTTTTGGGATCGGCCAAGGGCTATGAAGTAGAAGCTTTGAGGCATTCAACGTTTCTAGTTGAGAGGTACTCTAGATGCTCCCATCTTTCGCCTCCAGGTTTAACCATTTGGCTATATCTCTTGGGAATCCGCACCCCCGAACATGGACTTTGTCTGTTCCGTTCTGCTTTTTCTTCTTGTCGCCACAAAACAAAGGTACCCTTCGGGCGCGGGATCGACCCAAGCCAGGAAGAAAGAAAGAAAGCTTGGTTGACGTTGGAAAAAAACAACAAACAAAATTTTAGCAGTTACGTGGGGATTTCCCACTAAACCACAAAAAGGAAACATGTAAAATGTTTCCCAATGAAAGGAAGAAAGGTATACCCTTTGCGTCAGCAGACATCAGACCCATTTCCCCTGAAACGGTGTCGGTGTCCTTCGTCGGTTTTTCGGCCTGCAAGAGGCCGAGCCGCACCGCGAAGTGCAAGGCTTCGGCTCCGAGGCTCTGCCTCAGAAACGCCCAACCCGAAAGCCCCTAAACGGCCAAACACCACGTGCCTGCTTTTTTTCCCTCCTTATTTTGGTGGGGGTTTTTGGAGCCCAACATTTGGCAGGTGTTTTGGAGCCCAACATCTTGTTTGAGTCTGTTGTCAGGTGGTTGGCCGGGCTGTGTTGGGACTTGTTTGGGACTTGTCTGGCTTTTTGAGGGGTGTTTGGGGGACTTGTTTGGGAGTTGGCATTTTTCTGTGTTGTGTTGATTTGAAAGAGAAACCAAGCGGAAGCCACCCTTTAAGAGGGCTCCAAAAAAACAAACCCAAAGGACACGAACAAAACAAAGCTAAGCTTGGTATCAAAACAATTCGTTGTTTTATGGATATGCTTTCTTTACGTGGTAGGACACCGTGGGCGGCTTCATGTCCAACCGCTTTGGAGGTTCACTTGCCTTGGTGAGGGTTCCTTAAAGGATGCCTGTTGGAAAGAGTGACTGGTTGCACTGCCAATAAGGATTCGGACCAAACAATGCCCGGCTTCCTTTCGGTTTCCCTTCGGTTCACCAAAGAGCAAGTGCCCGAGTACCTCTCGACTGAGTCAAACCCATGGTCGCAACGGTGTATGAACAGCTTGCCATCCCCCCAAAAAGCTATGTCAGCTCTAAAATCACCATAACCCCACTTCATGTTCAAAAAAAAAAAAAAAAAAACAACTCCAATATCTCCAATCCCACACCTACAATTGCTGCGATCCTCTGTCGACCCCGGTCTGTCTTCTGTTGCGGTCACCCCTTTGGAGGATTTTCAAACCGTCGCGCCCCAATTTATGGGGGTTCCGGATCCCGAGCCCCTGGCTTGAACTTGGCGAAGCCCGGATCCCACCTGGGCGCCGTCTTTTTTTATCCGCAGTGCTTTGGGGCGACAAACCACTTGTTTTGTATTGCTACTTCTTTCTGTTTATTTTCTTCTTTTTTTTTGGGGGGGGGGCGGGTCCTTTTTTTGCTTGTTTCATTGTGTGTTTTTTTTGGGGGGAGGAGGTCAGCCAGCCTTTTTCTTGCTTGGGGGGGCGGGGGGTCCGATTCTTCTGGGAAGTAATTTAAACATACAGGCTTGTCATGGTAAATACCTCCTTTTTGTTGGGGATTGACGTCACACCCTAAAACAAATGATCTGGGTTGTCAAACATATTGTTTCGTCTTGGACCCTGGTGTAGCCGGTACGTGCCGCCTTTTGCCCCGGCCCCCAATTAGAAATAGGATTTGGAGCTGCAAAATGGGATGCTTCGGTTTTCCTTTTCGGCTGGTTCCCTTACCAACCCGCAAGCAGGGCATGCCCCATCACCCGATGTCAACCCTCTGAGGAAGCGCACGGCTCAGCCAACCTCTCGTTGAGGTCGATCCCCGATTTGGCGATCTGCACCTTTGCTAGGTGCCCTGCTCAAATTGGCGTGAATCAGACAATTGCAGACCCGAAATGGTGATCATTTAGGATGGGAGTCGTGTACCACTTTTGAGGTGGTCCTTTATGAAAATTTCATGGCCAAATGGTCAGGGCATGTCTGAGACCACTTGGAGGTTGCTTATTAAAAGTCATCCCCAAGGATCAGGGCTAATCCACAAGCAGCAAGAGGCACCTTGCGCAACTTTGGGTGCCCGCCAGGTTTCTCCAAAAGACCCAAAGCTAGACCACCACGTTGGGCCTTTCTGCTCTGGTTTGATCTCATCCTTTTGGAACGAACGGTGCATCCTGTAGATACCCTCGTTCAGTCAATCTTTATTAAGTATCCCCCAATTGGATCTTAGTGAGGTTTCAACCGCCGGACCGAGTGGTGATTTGGTGCGCGCAATTTACCCAATGTTATGACCTTTACTACAGAAATTGTCAGTAGATATTGACTGTTGCTCATAAAAGGCTCCAGGGTAATCTTTTGCGGGTTGTCAAAGTCATGAACTGGGGTTGTTTCCCTCTATGACTTTGACACTGGACCACATAACTACACACCATTTCCCCCGCAAGCGGCTTGCGGGTCGAGCCCTCTAATTATCCGAGCCGCCACCATCTTCTCCGTGTGACTCTTCCTGGGCCACATGTCGCAACCAGTGGCCCGAAAGGTAGAATCTTAGAAGGCCCTCAGTTGGGAAGCCAACAAGTAAGAAGGGGAAAAGGGTCCTGGGCAGATTCCCCATTGCCAGACCAGCCGAGGATTCAAGTAGGGTGTCATTGGTTAGGGCTCTCTCGAAGGCCAGTCTGGACCAGTCTTGCGACTTGGGACCCGGAAGAGGCGTGGGTCATCTCCCCAAACCAAACATCAAACACGTGGGACGTGGGAGTTTTGCCACATGGACCTCCAAGGGGCGTCTATTAGCGGCTGTCACCTTTAGCCCTTCTCATGGAATCTTCTCTGCAATGAGGTCTCAACAAGGCATCCTCACCGAAGGCCCGAAGCCGCTTGGCCTAATCCAAAGACTTCTCTCATCTCTCTAAGAGGATCTCCACTCTCCGCAAGCTGGGAAACCAAACAGTTTTCTTGCTAAGACAAACCACGGCAGAAACACACCACAAACAAACATGGTCGTTTTTGCACCAAAACGGTTGGCATGTAACCACATGTAACCACTACTGCCAAATACAAACCCTCGCTGACCGGCTTCCGGCTGGGGCGACTGGCCACTTGGAGGTCAGAGCTTGCAGCAGCTGTCCAGGGCCCTCACTCCTTGGAGAGGCAGCGGAAGCTCTGAACGATTTCGTGCGCTGGCAACGTTGAATTCCCCCAAGCGTCAAGTGGGGGTCTCCTCAAAAACCAACCCAGCGGATCCCGATTTCCCCAAAAGAGAATTCCAACATAGAACTTGTAGAGGGGCAAAAGTCCTTGCCAGCCTCAAACTCAAGAAGCAAATGGTAGCAGCAGGTGTGCAGCTCCAACAAGGTATGCTCGCCACAAAGGAGGCAAATAGTTGAGGGATTGGTGATCAACTTGAACTAGTTCTTTTCTATCTCACAATCTTCAACCTAATGAACTAACATCGGCATGGTTGTCCCCAAGACCTCCCAAGACCTCCCAAGACCCCCCCTCAAGTGGTACATTGGCTCCTGAATTCCCTTCAGGGCTATGCAGCCGCGTCTCGCCACGGCTTCTTGCGACACCTCCGGGCCTTCCTCCGAGCTGTCGGAGTCCGAGTCCGAGTCCGAGCCCTGGCGGACTTGCTGGCCACTCCCAACCACTGCTTTTTGGAGCCTTGGGATGTGTGGAGCACGGGAAAGGCAGTTGTGTTCCGGCGGGTGCCGCTTGTAGGTGTTTGTTTTTTGTGGCTAATTACAACTAGGTATTGCGCTGTTAAAATGGAAACCATAAGGAACCGCCTTGTAAACCGAAAGGGAAAACCACTCAACTTGGAGGTTTTCCGTCAGGTACCCAAATAAAAAGAAGAGCCGCCCATTTGATCGCCCGGTGCCTGGTTTCTCGTCCCCCCCGGCCTCCTCCGATTGCAAGTTCAAGACGCTGGCTGCAGGCACGCTCGTCGTCAAGTGGTTGCGCCTGGCCGAGACTCCGGGTGAGCCGAAGGTGGGATGTGACTACAAGAAGAACTGGGAGGTTTATTTTTGGAGTTGGTACCCCTTGTTTCTTGGTTGGTTTTGGAGGGGGCTTGCTTTTGGAGGGGGGCCCTAAAAACAAGTGATGACTGGGACCAGCGTCCTATGAGAAGTGAAAGAAGGAGACCTTTACTAAAGGCCCATGTTTGGAGTAAAAACGAGTGAACCTTGTCATTATAGGTGTCCTTTTGGACAAACAAATGGCATTGGTCAATGATTCGAACCAAATTGAAACCCATGCCATCCTTCATCAATCCGACCTGAAGAGGACACCTAGCTATGGATTGCCTTTTTTGGGAAGCACTGCTAAGCCGGTCAAAGGGAATGTCAAGTCGGTCAGCGGGATCGCTCGCGCAACTGGGTGGGATTGCCGATTCAGGGCTGAAGCCATCGTTGAACTCGCTGATTTATTTTTTGACTCAAAGAGTACCAAGGGAGATTTCCGTCGTCCTTCCCTTCCCCGCTAAGCTCGTGCTCCAACCTCACGCGTAGTCACAGCTCCGTTAGCAGGAACCCTTGCCGTGCGTGTCAAAATTCCCAGGTCTGGCCTTGCCAGGCAAAAGGGTGTCAACTGACCATGGCACATGTCGGTACCCTATACGGGTTTGTCTCAAAATGGTTGTCACCATGCGTGCAATGCGGTTGCTTTTTGCTGTAAAAGCGATTCCCCCAAAATGCGACCCCTCCTCCCCGCCAATCATGGGGCTGCCTTTAAAGGGGATACCCTGCTAGGAGCATACTAGCAGAATGGCTTCGAACCCAAAACACGGCCAGATGTCCGTGTGACCCGATCAAAACACCTTCTGTAGGCCATCATCATTCCCTTGGAAATCCTTATCATGGTCATTGGTTAAGCAAACATTTCAGGTAGGGGTTCGTGAGCTCATGATCCCCACGAGAAAATGAACTGGATTTGCCAATAAACCGTGCAGACCTGAGGGCAGCATCCGCGCCTTTGGAGCAAGCGAGAGCTGACCTTCTCCTCCAAAGACTGCTTCAGCCTGGAAGATATGCCACTTGAGGGCTCGGTACCCGCTAGGTTCCGAATTTGTGCTGCTTCGAAAGGGGAAAAAGGGGAATCAAAGGGAACCGAAAGGGGGAACAAAGGTCATTTGAACCACCCATCAGGCTCAATCCATTTTGAGGTATCCAAGTGGGCTGAGTGTGTTTGAGCTGCCCTTTTCAGGCGTTGTTTTCTGAAGTCAAACGGACACCGGGCAACCGGAGCTCGGACAAGGACATGGGAACATGAGACTTCCTCTGGACGTGAAAAAGTTTGGAACCACAAACTCATCCACAACCCACCCTCCTTTTTGCGTGCCATGGCATTTGCCCCTGGGAAATATGGGGTAGGTGAGGGAGGGGGGGGGTTCGCCAACCAGAAGACGAGCAGCTCCTACTGAAGATGCGAGAAAAACAACAAAAAAGCCACCGGGTCGTGGGTCGTGCGACTTCGACTCCGGGCCTCGCTTCATCATCCTGGCCGGCTCCGGTCGCAAGTTTCTCCATAGGAACGCTGGATGCCCCTGCCGTCTCCCAAGTGGCCGTAATTCCCCATGGCTCTGGGGTTGAGTATGGTTGGTTGACTCGCAACATATAGGGCACCACCTTAGCCAGGGACAACCGTCCAATGAGAAATGCCGTAAAAAACATAGTGCTTACCTGCTATCCTGGAAACCGGCTCGGAGGAGGCAGGTAAACCTGATAAGAGACCTACACCACACCCATACCGCCGGAAATCTGCAGCTTGCTTGGAACAGTCCCTTCATCCTAGTCTATCTTTTGGATTGATTGTTCCAGCCTTTTCGACAAGAGGCGCCGCAATCGCGAGCTGACGCGCTGTTTCCAAGGCCAGGGGGTTGATTAGTTTCAATCGGGGGCAACAAGCCAACTGGGTGTTTGCCACAGGCGTCCCCTGAATAAAAAGCAGCGGTTTGCGTTTAGCTTCCCTTTTACCACCAACCAAACAAGAGCCTTCTCTCCCACCTTTTTGACATATCCCCCCCAGTGCTTTTTGAAGATCGCCTTTGAGCAGAAGACAAAGCCATTGCCAAGACAGTATGGCCACTAGAAACAAAGCAATCAAAGCCGGGTAGGAAAGGATTTGCGGCACAGAACCATGTGGAAGAATCACCAGAGCACATGTCCAAACCTGTTTCTGGCAAGGGGACTGTCCCTTCAAGTTTTCACGTTGCCGAGTTTTGACCGTAACCTTAGATGCGGCAATTGCCCATTGCCTCTGTGCTTGCGGACGGGAAAAGCAGCTGTTGCATGGGGACATGGGCAAGATTGTGTCTCAACGCTACCGCCAAAAAACAATGGGGTATACAACCACCCAACCACTAGTTGTGTACACACTAAACATGGTGTGTATGGGTGTGTATATTCACAATAACATGCAGTTGGAGTGAGTGGCTTGGGGGTAGTGGAAACCTTCTTCGGAAGATTCTTTCTTCTTGCAGCGACTAGCCTTGCTTGTCTGCGGAAGGTGGTGTCTTCCGGGTCCAGCAAGCTGCCAGCATCAAACATCTGTGCGTGTGAATGGGCTTGAAGCAGGGACGAACATGGGAAGGGCGTGGTTCTGGAAATGAGAAAGGACTCAGTTCGAGGTGACGACTGCGGGGTTCCCTTAGTTTACTGGAGAATCAGGGGTTCCAATTCGCAAAACGGAAAAGAAACGGTCAAGAAATGAACTCTTGCTCATCCTTCACTTTCGACGGCCGCTTCAGCCATGCACTTTCGGTCCTCGTCATTAACAGCTGCTCGCGCAAAGTTGGACATCTGTCGTCAAACCTGCCGTTGCATCACTCATTGGCAGAAAGCGGGGCCAACTATACAACTCTTCCTGCCCCCTGGTAAAAAGGCTCCTCCGAACACGGACCCTTCTGCCATTTGCCTCTGAATAGCCGCCCTGTGGCCGGGTGTTACGGAAGTGTGGCCATGTCAAGCTCCAACATGCCAAACCTTGGAACAAAAAAGACACACCGATTAATCTTTTTGTAGCTAGAGACAACGCAAAAAAAAAGAGTGCACAATGCAAAACAACCCCAGGTCTGTTGTTGAGGAGACAAACGGTCTGTCGGGCCTTGACTCTTGGCAGCGGGCCATGTGCGACCCAACGCGGAGTCTGTGTTTGGGTAGGAGTCTACAAAGCATCGGTTCGCCATTTGGGCAGAGCTCATACTTTTTAAGGCGAAGGGTGTTCACCTTCAAAGGGGACGCAAGAGAAAACCGGAAACCCATTTTGGGCCCTATATGGTTGACACATTCGTACCCAAATTTAGGTTGCTGGGTTTGTCGCCTTATAAAGACGCGGTTGGGGGCACTTCAAAAGGGTCTAAAACAAAGAAAAGTGCGTGATGGAAACGGCTTGGTGTCCCGGTCTCGCAGCTTTGGCTCAACCGCTTGAGCCGCAAGATTCGCCAACGGAGCCAAATTCGAGCCACGGTCACTATGGACGTGAATTCCGCGGGTCGCTTTTCATAGGTTTGTTTACGTCCACCAGCCGTTTTGCAAGGCAGAAAAGCTCAACATCTGCATGGGGTTCCATGTTCTCCCGTCATTTGGGCGGGTCTTCCCCTTCAAAAGCCAAAAACGCAATGTGAGCAGCGCCCTAAACCGTTTCTGGCTTTTGGTTCTAGGCGGTTATGAAGCGGTCTAACCACGACAAGCGCAAGAAGTAGAACCTGTGGGTCAACATCCGGCTCAATCGCAAGCACCTGAAGGACCTCCTCGGAGACCAGGGCATTGCTGAGGTCCTGAACGAGACTTGGATCGATTTGAGCCATGTGAAGGAAGGGACGGGCTACGCAGTCGTGGGAAAGCTGGGAGTTGTTTGTCCGTTCAGTTGAGAAGGAGCTCAAGTGAATAGTTTCTTGCAGGACAACAAAAGCCTCTCTCAACCGCAAAACGGAGGAAACTTCAGCAACTCTGCCGGTTCTGCAAAAAACACTTGCTGGTTTGCCCTGCTGTTTTTGTTTCTGCTGAGAACCTAATTTTAGCTGTTCTCGTGGCTGCACATCCCAATGTTGCACTGGTTCCCTCCAAATATGTGGTCAGGCACAGGAGGAAGGTCCCGGAAAGTGGGGAGCAAATCTAGGTCCTCCAGTGGAGAGGTTGGAATAAGGGTACCAACTTTTTTCTGTAGTCTATCTTAGTAGGGGAACCCTCCCCCAAAAAAGAAATGGTAAAAGGACACTACTGGGGAACCTAGAAATCTGTTTCTACCAACGCGCCTTGATCTCGCTGCGGATCTGGATGGCCCCCTCGAAGTCGTCATTCGCCACGGCAGCCTGGCAAATCGATTGCTGAAACCTGGGTTTTTTTGTATGGGTGAAGACAAGGGTCCCTTACCAGCACCCCCCCCCCAACCACTGCCGTTTTGGAACGTACCTGGGGATTTACATGGGCAAACGCAGTTGTAGGGGGGTGCTTGGCAAAGATTGTTGGTTTACTTATTGTTTCCTTTTAATACCAACTAAAAAGGGTTCTTTGTATGAGCAGCGGACAATACCAGTGGTGTGTTGTTCATTTGGTGACGACGTGGACCCAATTGAACCAACTGTCAGTAATACCTCACTTGGCCAAAAAGACGTTCGGGGAAAGCACCGGAAAATGGCGCAGGGAAGACCAGCCATAAGCCCGAACCAGGTCTGATGGCACATATGTCCCCTTGATCAGCCCACCCAAAGGAAACTCAGACAAGATAGGCCTGCGGTCAATGAATGCGTTGAGACAAGATAGGCCCAAATGGTGATTCAGATCACAAAAAAAGAAAAACATGTAGGACTCCTCATATCCCCGTGCCCCAACAAAAATGCGAAGTGCGCTCTGCATAATCAGACTTGATGTCCTTCTGGTGAACCAGTTTACCCCGAAGCCACTGTCTTTTCGACCCTCCCACCACCTCATGCCATACATTTTGCCAAGAAGTCCCAACCGTTCGTGTTTACCGTAGTTCACCAAGGGCACCAAGCAGGCAGCGGCTGGTTATGGTAATTTCTGGGATCCAGGGAACCCGAAAGTCCGTTTTTCATGTTCACCTGACTTCCCTCAAACCCACGGTGTCTCAGAGGTCGGGCCAAACTCTCGATCTGCTCGCCTTCTTCCGCTCTTCCGCCGCATGGAGCCTCATCAGCACATCGCTGTTGGCCTCGGATCCAGGGGCGAAGCCCTGCTTGATCGATTCACGGGGGCCCAATCCGGAGGGTCCAAGTGCTGTTCAACCTCTGAGGGGTCAAAAGGGGTTAAAGTACCCCAGAAAAATCCAAGAAACGGCTCTTCAAATTGGTTTTTGGTGGGTCAAGAAGGGCCCCTGAGCACCGCAGAAGGTACCTGGACTGTGAGGGAGACAACTGCAGCTTCCGAAGGCCCCTGCCTTGCACTGCAAGGCTTCGTCAAAGCGGCCCAGGCTGCACAAGCTCTGGGCCAGAGCACGTGCCTCAGGGAGAAGGCACAAGCTCCAACTAAGTATTCACCTTCACTGCTCAAATGACTAGCCTGAAACAAGAAACAAATCCCTGGGGCCAGTACTAAGATTATGAAGACCTCTTTGCGGCAGTCTACTTTTCCCCGAATGGGCTTGACTCTTCAAACATGGTTGACCCTCCAGTGTGCTTGTGTCCTTCTATATGGCCATGGGTCAAAATCCAAATCGTACCCCCAGTGAACATCCCAATCCAACCGCTAAAATAGGTTATTTTTCTGGGTGGTGAATTCACCTACCAAAATGGAATCCCAAAACGGCTTCGACCACGGCCATATTCCTTCAATACGAGCCCAGGCTTGGACCTCCCAAATCCACAAATCCCCAAGTCCGATTGAATCGGATCCCATCGCCTCTCCCACTTCGCTTCCATCGACCTCCTGAGTCCCGCATAGGACTTGGTCCGTTTTCCCACACCGGGGGACAACTCTTTGCTGGCACCGGCAATTCAAGAGGCAATTGTTGTACCGATTTATCTAGGGACTTATCAAGCCAGGTACAGCACTAGAACCAACTAAAATGGCTTGTGGGTTTTGGGCGCTGTTTAGATGTCCCTCATATTGACCGTGAACAAGTCCGGTCTCGCTCCCCGTCCTCTGCGGCGAACGACGCAAACGGCTCGGCAGGTCCTGAATGCAAGCTCCAAAAGGGGCGCGTTGAATTCCGACATGAGAACATCACGGGGATTACAAACCAAAGGTTGTGACATCTACTTACACCCAACTCTGTAAGCATTTATGCCCACAGCCCACGAATCATTTGTTGGAGGATGTTGCCCATAAGATCCCTTGCTTGGCTCCATGCTTGCCCTTCACCCTTCAAATTCAGGATAAGAGGGGAGTTCGGGAGCTATGGAGCCCAGCCAAGGATAGCCCTGGCCAGCTGTCCGAGCCAAGCACCCGAGTCATCCCGGCACCTCAACCGGTTCTCTTGCGGTGGACTCCCGTTGTTTGGACCTAAAGCGGCGTGATCGTTTTTCGGACTTGCACGTCCACGGAACATGTCTTGGACTCCTCATGTGGTAGAACAAAGCCAATATTTGGCTGTTGCACAGATCTGGACAACTGGATGTCAAATGGCTTCAAGAGGCCTAGAAGGAATTGCACCCCCAAGGAAGCTTGGACTATGAACCAGGCTTCCTATATTTCCCTTCAAACATCACCCCACCAGAAGACTCGCTTAAACGGGAAACATGTTATAGGGACTCCTGAAGGAACTACGGCCTCAGAGCAAGCTCCGCACGCTGGGCTCTGGGCGAATCCGGGCTCAACGCCGGAACAGCCTGGGTGAGTCAAGCGCATTCGGCAACTTGGACCTCCAGGTCAGTACTTGCGTTGAATGGGTTCGAAGCAATGGGTTCTTGGATGCTACACATATTAGAGTTGATCTATAATGATATATATAGATATATGTATATGTTTATATATGTATGTATATATATATATATATATACATATGCGCAAGCATCCATGTTCGTATACATATACACATATATATGTATATTAATGTATATATATTCTAGAGAGAGTCCAGTCCAGCGTTGACCGAATTCTTTGCCGTGGGGAATTCGGCTGGCGCGGCACAGATCTCCGCTCCCCGAGCTCCGAGCCGAGGGCTCGGCTTCGAAGTCGAAAAGGTCCACCTGCATCGATCGACCCAAGCGCTGCGGATGTGACTCTGGTGTGACCCGAGTCGGGAAAACGACGGAAACCCAAAAGCCCAACCAGTGGAACAAGTGCAAAACAAACAAAACAAAAAAACAAAACGCTTGGTATGTTTAAAGGGGCCAAACTGGAAACCAATCTTGGGCCAAATCCTCTGAGAAACGCCCCTGCCGAAAGTCGACACCGGAAGCCCATGCCTTGGGAGCTCGCGACGAACCTGCGGGAATGGAAGCCGCGACAGCGCCCCGTGGCAAAACCCAACGACCATTGGAAAAATGGCTACGTCAAGATCATGACCGTGGTTTGCCGAAGTTTCATCATCTAAGTTGGGTCAACCACTGTTTGAATGGGAGTTTCATGATCCAAAGTGGGTCCTTGCCAGTATTGCCGGCGTTCTTTGTCGAGATGCCCACTCGGCTCGACCGATTTCCCGGGCCTGCAGCTCCTAACGGCATGCAAATTCGCCCACAGGATGTGCGGGTGTCAACCAGTTGCCACTAATGGCTTTGTCTGTTGTTGGGGAGACACGCCATAACAGTGGGTTTTCTGTTGGTTTCCTTTGGACACACCCTAATGGAATCCCGGATTCGTGAATCACTGGTTGATGAACAGCAGGGTGTCTTTCAGTGAGAATCCGGATCACTTTTGGGCCCGACTTATAGGACGGGTGTATGGTCAACATTATGGAGGTAACCATAGTCTCTTACCTCGGCGATTTCCCCTGATTTCCTCTTATGGCGGCTGGAAGCTTGCGACAAAGTCAACTTCCAAACCTGGCAATGTCAACTTAAGTTTTATGAATGGCCCCGAATTAATAAAATCCTGGGCCAGCCAGACCCGCTTTTCACACAATACTGAATTAAGGAGGGGCTGATTCAAAAGCTCATTGCAAAAATCCCAGATCGTCGCCCCTTGGACCCACATTTATAAACCACCCCCAAACACTCACATTAGTAAAATTCACCAGCCCCGGGACCAAAACTTCAGGATCCTAAAAGCAGGGATTGAACAAATCAGTCAAAAGAACAGGTAGCAGAATACCGTTGCCCACAAAAATGTGCCAGAAGCCTTTTGCAGCAAACCAACATTTGCAGCTTCCAGCAAAGCGTCAAGATTTATACTAGAATCGCTCTGTGCAAAGCCATGCTAGAAATGTCTTTCATCTTCTGTATGGAAGATCTACAATCCCTTGACTCATGTCGCTGCAAAATCAAGTTGCACAGAGCCATGCTCAAAAACTGTAGAAGCTCAAGCTTCAGATCACAGATTTTGCAAAAAGACATGCCCGGAAAAGTGTTTATTTTCATGTGGCCCCTTTCAAAAAGTGATGCCCCAATACTCCATCATGAGGTAGCCCGCACAAAGCCCCCACACCCACATTAGTAAGGGGTTCAAATTCATAAACACACCAGACCAGCCCAGGGAAATCCGAAATCCCTAGCTAGTGCAAACCATTTGCTACAAAGCCTACCAGAAGTAGGTTAGACGGGGGGGGGGGTTTGCCCGGGAAAACATTGCGCAACGGCCGGGGAGGGTTTGCCCGAAGCACAATGTCACCGATCAAGTCATAAACACTGCGTGGTTCCCACCCAGGGAAAACGTGTTGTTTTGCCACCAAAACCTCTTTTCCACACAGCTTTTGTTCTCGCAAACTAAAACCAACCCCAAGCCGGCAATGTTTCCGGTCAAGGCCAGGATTGACACAAACATCTCAACAACACACTGACACACACACACACACTTCTGAGCGGGTGCACTTGAACGGGTGTGCTTACCAGTCAATGGGCTTGGATACAGTTCTGAGCGGGTGCACTTGAACGGGTGTGCTTACCAGTTGGTGGGCTTGGATACAGTTCTGAGCGGGTGCGCTTGAACGGGTGTGCTCACCAGACGGTGGGCTTGAATACAGTTCTGAGCGGGTGCACTTGAACGGTTGGTGGGCTTGGATACAGTTCTGCGGGTGCGCTTGAACGGGTGTGCTTACAAGTTGGTGGTGGGCTTTGCTTACCAGTTGGTGGGCTTGGATACAGTTCTGAGCGGGTGCACTTGAACGGGTGTGCTTACCAGTTGGTGGGCTTGGATACAGTTCTGAGCGGATGCACTTGAACGGGTGTGTTTGCCAGTTGGTGGGCTTGGATACAGTTCTGAGCGGGTGCACTTGAACGGGTGCGCTTACCAGTCAATGGGCTTGGACACAGTTCTGAGCGGTGTGCTTACCAGGTGGTGGCCTTGGATACAGTTCTGAGCGGGTGCACTTGAACGATTGGTGGGCTTGGATACAGTTCTGAGCGGGTGCGCTTGAGCGGGTGTGCTTACCAGTTGGTGGGCTTGGATGCACTTGAACGGGTGTGCTTACCAGTTGGTGGGCTTGGATACAGTTCCGGATGCACTTGAACGGGTGTGTTTGCCAGTTGGTGGGCTTGGATACAGTTCTGGGCGGGTGCACTTGAATGGGTGCTTGGATACAGTTCTTAGCGGGCGCGCTTGGTGAGCTTGGATAAGGTTCTGAGGGGGCGCACTTGAACGGGTGCGCTTACCAGTTGGCGGGCTTGGATACAGTTCTAAGCGGGTGCGCTTGAGTGGGTGTGCTTACCAGTTGGTGGGCTTGGATTTCTGAGCGGGTGCGCTTGAACGGGTGCGCTTACCAGTTGGTGGGCTTGGATTTCTGAGCGGGTGCGCTTGAACGGGTGTGCTTACCAGTTGGTGGGCTTGGATACAGCTCTGAGCAGGTGCACTTGAACGGGTGTGCTTACCAGTTGGGGGTGTGCTTACCAGTTGGTGGGCTTGGATACAGTTCTAAGCGGGTGCACTTGAACGGGTGTGCCAGCTGGTGGGCTGGGATTTCTGAGCGGGTGCGCTTGAACGGGTGTGCTTACCAGTTGGTGAGCGGGTGCGCTTGAATGGGTGTGCTTACCAGTTGGTGGGCTTGGATACAGTTCTGAGCGGGTGCGCTTGAGCGGGTGTGCTTACCAGTTAGTGGGCTTGGATACAGTTCTAAGCGGGTGCACTTGAGCGGGTGCGCTTACCAGTTGGTGGGCTTGGATACAGTTCTGAGCAGGTGCGCTTGAACGGGTGCGCTTACCAGTTGGCGGGCTTGGGTAGAGTTCTGAGCGGGTGCGCTTGAACGGGTGTGCTTAGCAGTTGGTGGACCAGTTTGCAGCTTTTGGCAGGTGTGCTTAAATACCAGCTGGCAGCTTTTGCAACAAAACGGCCAGGGGGGGTTTGCCCGTGATTTTCAAGTCGCGCGCGCGAGTTTTGTAAAAACGATGCCCAACGTGCGACTATTCACATCATTATGACATGAAGACGCCAAACAAAAGCTCAGTCATAATCTGCGAAGAAATGCACATGCCCAATGATATGTGTATTATTTGCTGCGTTTTACAGCACGTCGCGCACCCATCTGCCGCGGTATGTGCCAGGGCATCGTGTGTCACAAGGATGCAACGCACTGATGACAAGCCAACGAACACAGGTATAGTTTCGACTCTGCTGACAGCCAAATGTCCTGGTAAAAGCGGGACGAACTGGAAGTCACATGTCCGTCGTGCTGCGTTTTACAGTATGTTGCGCTGTTGAAATCCCGGGCAAACCCCCCCGTTGAGCCAACAAAGCTAGTGCAAACCATTTGCTACAAAGCCTACTAGAAGCACTACTGCAAGTGCTACAAGTACTGCAAGCAGTGCTACCAGTACTACTACAAGTGTTACAAGTACCACAAGTACTACAAGTACTACAAGCAGTACTACAAGTACTAGAGGTACTACAAGCACTACTACAAGACCTAGTGCAAATACTACAAGCACTGCGAGTCCTACTACAAGTACTACAAGTACTACAAGGACTTGCTTTTTGTGTTAATTTCGGAACTTTGCCCAGAAAAAACAAACTTGAGGGGTTCCCCCCTACTAATATGAAGTCGACATCAACGGAGATTAGCCCACACCCACGGCAGACATTTCACACGACAAACTCCGCAAATCCTTGGGGCTGTCTGTGCTCAGAAACGCCAGGTGTTTACCTCTCTCTCCAATCTCTCGACTTCCTGACGGCTCATCTTTGAAGGCTTCGTTGGCATCGCCTGCAAAGCGATCACACGCCGCGCCAAAAAGCGGCGCTTCAGATCCCAAGCCCCATTGCCAGTGGGGTACGTGCCAAAGCCCATTCCAAACTGGGTGTGGCTCCTGCTACATGGAACAGCAGACTGAAGCCTGCTGTCCCCTGGAAATCTCTTAAACTTTGAGCCACACCAACATGTATAAACGTATATCGCCTGGACCAAGGGACCACGTGGTGTTTTGTCTTTTCACAAAACTATATATATATATATATTTTTAAAAAAAAGAAAGAGACAGAAGCAGACACGGAAAGCAACGCAACAAATCTGTTAATGATGTGCACATATGTCCACCATTTCGGGTCCCCGTTTTAAAACTCACGCCCGTACAAAGCTTTCTGACCATGATGGTAAGAAGCAAGCATCAATTTGGTTTGTGGCACGACCCACAATGAAAAGGCAAATTAAACGCCATCAAACACCACAAAAGACCCACAAGTCACATAACATCCCAGAAACACCGCACATCAGACATCGAAATCGACTGTTCGAGATGTTCCGACCGGATAACTCGAACAGTAGAAGCGTGCTTCGGGTCGCGGGTTTTGCTCCAGCGGCGCCACGCACGACTCGGCGATCTCAGCCTTTAGCTGAGCCAAGTCTCCGCCCAAGGGGGGCCTCGAGGGATTCACACGCCCAGCGGCCTGGCAGCAACACCAGGATTGAGGGGGAATCAAAAGGGTTGTCTAAGGCAAACCTAAGGGGAATATTAAGGGAAGCATTTGATAAACGTCTTCAAAGGAATTGGCTCCTACCACAGTTCCAACTTAGAAACACGCCCAACGGGAACTCAATTCAAGCATGTTTTTAAATGGCTCAACATTTCTTGTTGGATTTGCAGGGCTAGGATTGCTTATGTCCCCTTCTGAATCTCACTCCACCTAAGGGAACCTCATTTTGAACGACCCACCTCCAAAAGGGAACGAACAAACCGGGACTTTTTGCCAAATTCACCAAGCGGGATTGTTGGCTAACGTCATGTACAATTTCGCAGCTGTTCTCGTAGCGTCAACCCCCCTACAACAACCAAGGTCAAAGGGAGACTGTAAAGGAAAACCCAAACCGACACACAAGGACAAGCATGAGGATCAAGGGATCGAAGAATCACCCAAACGAAGCTCAAGTCTCAAATCACCCAAGGAGAAAGGATGCTGCAAACTAGTTTCTCATGGGAAGCACAGGAGCTCCGCAGCATGCTCAAATGGATCCATACGTTCCCGACAGAAACTCAGTTCAAATTGCAACCAAAGGGAAACCAAGGAAAGAGGAATATGTGGCCACGTTAAGCTCCATGCCCAGTCAACAGCAGCAGTAGAATCCCACAAGAACAAATGAACTTGCCAAAGCTCTCAGTCTTCAAGTGGGTTATAACCATGGTTATTACTCACCTGCCGGATGCCCTGCAACCTGAAACGAACTACATCGCCTCAAAGCATGACAGAATCAGAACGTGTGTCTAAGTCAGGGTTCCGTTCCTTTGTCCCCTGTTGAATATTGCTCCAGCCAAGGGAAACATATGCAACCCCCCCTCCAAATGTCGACCTTTTCTTGGTTGCAATGGTATGTGCGGTGTTGTATGCCTTTTTTGTGCTTTGGGGAAAGCAGCAAAAAAGGTGCCTTATGTAAAAAATAGTAAGAGTCGAATTAGAGACTGAAAAAACATCCTGGGACAGGAAGCCCGCTTTAAAGTCTAATTTCAAGTAAGAGTCACAATTACACGTATTCTTCCAACAGGAAGTCCTATTTACATCATCTTTAGAACTAGAAACATTATTAGGATTAGCAACTTGGAAAACTCAATCCTAGCAAAGAGGCCCGCTTTTTTATAAAAGAATTCCAGTTAAGAATATGATGTTAACAAACTCCTAATTTAAAGTATAGTTAAAACTAGACACTCTCCTAGAAACATGTGCCTAATGAATTATATTTAATGTCTGATCAAACAAAACAACTAGAACACGATCTAAATTCCAATTTCGATTTCAACGTTGAAAACAAACACCTATGTAAATGCTCGTTAACGCTAGAACTCGTGCTAGGATTACTTCCTTACTAAACTCCATTTGATGTTTAAAGAGAGCTGAAAACACAATATTTGAAAAACATCGACATTAGAATTTGAAACGTTTTAGTTTTCATTGTCTGATCACAATGTAAATACAATTTAACAATGACATAATTCTAGGAAATTGTCTGGCTTAAACGATGATTTAGATAGGCTTGGTTTAACAGAAGGGTTTCAATTGGATTTAGTACAATTCTTCTTTGAACAGGAAACCTATTTAGATTCTCTTTAAACTGGAACATCCTACTAGGAGTATTTCCCTATTAAGTTCAAAAGAAGAAAGGAGACCGCCTTTAATGTCTAGTTTGACATACACATTCCAATTAAAAAATAGTCTTTGAACAGGAGATCCTATTGAATTCAGTTTTTTCAGAATTCACTAGTATTCGCACGCATGTGGCATCGCCGAGGAATTGCAGCCACTGGCCCTCTGGCTCCAAGTAAAGCAGCAGGCCGCGCTGGGCAACAGCGGGAAGCAGGCAGTGCACGGGCAAGGCCAAGATCAGCCTCGGTTGCCCAGCACTCAGCAGTGGCAATGCGCCAAACGTCCGCTGCACTGGCAAGCGGAGAGCCTAGTGCGGCCAAGGAGAGCTCCCTCCGCAAGGAGCGTGGGCTGCGCAGCAAGGCCTGGGAAAGGCTGTTACAAAAGCAGTTCCCGTCTCCGGAATTTGTCAAGATGTCAGAGCTGGTGGTCGGCGCTTTGCAGGGTAGGCGTGCGGGGATAACGGATGCCCCGCTGACACGAGCTTGGGAGCCCATGTCGCGGCCCCCGGCACTTGGTGAATGAAGAGGGCGGAGCGCGGGCGGATGGCTGCCTCAGCTCTTAGCCACTTGCTTCCCTGTTACGTTGGACTTATCGTTTTGGATAGGAAGTCGAGTCGCCATGGGACAATGAAAGCCCTCTCTCTCAACCGGATGTTCTGCAACATTAGAGTTGTTTGTTGAGCTCAACCTCTGCGCTTTAGGAAGCCGCACGGAAAGGGCATCCTCAATCAGTGGAATCTAAAGCGCTTTCCAAACAATGTCCCGTCGCTCTGGCTCTCTCAGTTTTATCTTTGTGGCTTAAGAAGCCATGCTGGAAGGGTATTGCCGAACTTGAAATTCAATTGAACCTCACAGGCTTCGCTTTGAATTTGACAGGTTTCGCCAGGACGGACCACCAGAACTGCCTCGCCCCCTGTTCCTCCTTTCCATACGCGTGAAATCAACACATTCTGATTCCACAAATTAAGTAGGCATTCCAGGACGGGTTGTCCGGCAGCAGGGTGCCATCCAGCGTGTCAGTGCCAATCCGGCGCGGTTCTTCCATCCGGCGCGGCGCTGCCAAGACAGCCCGCTTTGCAGGCAACTTGCGACAAGATTGGCGGTTTGCGCTGCGCTTCGCAAAAATGTTTACACCATTTGGGGTGCGACTTTGGCTCAAGGAGAGGAAAAAAGGGAAAGAAAAGAAAGAAAGAAGGAAGCAAAACAAAGGAAACAAGGAGAAAAGAAGGGCGGAACATCTAGCTTGCTCAATTAGGCAACCATAACTTTTGACAGCTCTCACGCTGGGCTGGGAGACCAAAGGCCGAGTCTGGGCGGGCGGGTCACTCTCTCTCTGTCTATTGCCTTTCGTTGTTTTTCTTTACGCTTGTTCTCCTTTTTTTTCTGTCTGTAATTCTTTCTTTCTTTCCTTCCTTCTTTCTTTCCTTTTGCCTTTCTTTCTTTTTCTTTCTTTTTCTTTCTTTCTTTGCTTTTCCTTCCTTTAACTATTTCTTTCTTTTTCGTTTCTTCCTTCTCCTTCCTTCCTTCCTTCCTTCCTTCCTTCCTTCCTTCCTTCCTTCCTTCCTTCCTTCCTTCCTTCCTTCCTTCCTTCCTTCCTTCCTTAGTTATTGCTTCCTTGCCTCCTTGCTTTTGTTGGATTTGTCTGCTTGTTTGTCTGACGGTCTTTTTGCTCTTGATTTGCTTGTTGCTGTTTCCCACAAGCTTTTTGTCGCATGGCTTTCTTTCTATTTTTTTAATGTCAGTTTGCGGATCGTTTGGTTGCTTGCGCAGTCAGCCTTTTCAACGGGGTTGCTCAACGGCTTTCTCAAAACACAAGCGCAGCGTGCGCGTGTGTGTGTGTGTGCGTGCACCCACATGTGTCCCAATGCAAATTCTTGGAAAGGCAGGTTCAAAAGAGGCCGTCGGTTTTGCGAGCCGCGTGGGCCATGAGCGAGCAACCTTCTGGCCCCAGCCAGGGCCGCCCGGCTTGAAAGCGCAGCTTGTGTTGTCAGTGTTGTGCCATTTATAGTGAGCCGTGTCAAGCCCTGCGCAAGGCACAAGCTTCCTGAAAAAGATTTCAGCCAGCAGCCCCAAGCTTGTTGACAACGCGCCAGCCACTGACTTTCGTTGGCAACTGGACAGGGCAAAAATTTTCTTGCAGTTCTAACACCTGAGCTTGTTCTCAGGAAGATGATGAGTGTGCCATTATTTCTGGCCATGAGGCCTCAGACTCAGAGGCCGGATTCACGTAGCGTTTGCTGCCCACCCTTTTTCCGCGCAGGCGGATCTTGCAATCAGTGATGCCCTGCAGCGTCCAGCCACTTGGAATCCGCCTGACCAGGTGCGCAGCAGTTGGTGCTCTCGCCCACACGACCCCCAGACCGGTGTATTGTAACTGATGCTAGGCCCGTATCCCGGCTCCGAGGAACCTTACGAAATTGATCTGGCGGAGTGGGGCGATCTTAAGCACCACGAGGATTGGGGCTTGTTTGAGGAGTGCTTGAAGAACCCGCACATCTCGATCCACCCCCTGGAGCAAAGTGGGTTAAAAGCAGATATTAAGCAGAAGGCCAAAGCCAAGGCCAAACCTTCGCCTCTCGGCTGGTGACTGTTGGGGCAACTTGCAGTTGGGAACAATCACCAATCGTTGCAGTTACCCTTTTCGGTTTGTTTCAGGCCAACCAAAGAAGCCGCCCTCAAAAACATATACCTGTGCGCGTTTGTCAGATTGGTGTAACCTCGGTTAGGGGGCAAAAGCCGAAGAAGCGCTCAAGAACGTGGAGGTCTCAACACAAGTAAAGATTGATCGCGGCAGCGTTGTGTCGAACAAGGTGTGGGTTGCCAATCGCTCGTCACGTCTATCCGTTTCTTGAGAGGGGAAGCTGCGCTAATTCCGGACATGTGTCGCTGTTTTTTTGGGCGGGGGGAGCTTTCTGTTTCCACAGCGCGTCAGGTGTCAGTTCTGTGAGACGCTCATTCCTGCCTGCAAAACTCACGCTTGCCGGCGTGCTTTGCCTCAGCCAGACGCGCGACTGCTTTGCCAGCAATCTTCTCAATGCAGTTTGGCTGGAGCTGGCTAGGGCTGTTTGGTAGGTTTTTGAAGGGTGGAAGAAGAAAGTACAAGACCGAGAACAAATTCTTGGAATACTTCTTGGCGGTTTTTTCTTCCAACCTGATTAGAATCGCCCAATGAAGAGATCCGGGAGCAAGTACTGTGGGACAAGAACAAAGGCGCAGACAATCTCCGAGAATATCTTCACCCATTGTCTTCGGGAAGATGACCAAAGCCGATTTCTCAAAACCGGAGACTTAGTCCCTACTGGCAGCCTTCACATTTCGCAGGTGTCAAAATGCATGCGATGGGCCGCAGGCGACGAATTTGGCGGTCGCTTTTTTACTAAAGCTGCCTGTGAGGAGGCAGTCAACATTTTGATCACCCAGTACGGCATCAGGGTTCCACTGCAAGCTACGCAAACGTTGCATGGATGGAGTGTTGAACAGGCGTCAAGAATCCAGTATATCGCGGCTCGAGCGCGACGGAACACTTCTGCGCGTTGGTGGTATTACCATCACTGGCACTCCCCCATGGACCATGAGGAAACTCAGCCGATGGCGCCTAGCCAAATTTACAAGCGTGTCTTTTTTATGTTTCTCCTCCCCATGTTCGACGCATCAGGCGCCGGAAGATTGGCCGGACCTTCCTGTTCCCAAGGAGCCGAGCTTTGACCAGACCCGTTTTTAAGACTAGTAAGCTGTTTTCATTTTCCACACAACAAGAACAATTCAGCCGCGCATGTCGAGCTAACAGGGGCCTCACGCAACCCTTTTTTGGGGGGTTGTAAAAGGCGCTCAGCATGCAAGTTCTTTTGGCAAAGATTTGAGGCGTTTGGGACTGTCTCAAAATCAAGGAGCCCGTGAAAATCTTGGTTTCCATTTGCCCCGCGTCTCAAAAAGAAGGGCCCGCTGAGCGGCTTGCAGGAGCCTGGTGCAGGCGGGCAAGCTCCTGGAAACATTTGCTTGGGCGGCATCAAGCGGAAGAAGGAGGGTGTGTTGTGTCACGCCAAGTCTACTTTCAATCCCTGTTGGTTGGGTAGGACCTGATGCCTCCACCGACTCTACTACCTGCGCGCCTCCAGGGGTTGCCAGCAAACGGTGACCAGGACCCGGTTCGAGTTGCATTTTTCAGAAATCCAGCCCTGAATGTTGTTGCAAGGAGTCTGGCGGGGCAGAGCAAGCCAGCCCTGAAGGTCAGCTGAACGTCAAAGAAGCTGGGGTCTCAGCAACAAACTGTGAAAGGAAATGAGTGACCTTGTTACAAAGACTTCTTGAAAATGTCCATTACAAATATGGAAGATACCTGGTGTGTGAGACCTAGCATGTGCCAAGGCAAGGGGAGCCCCAAAAGTGGTTGTTTCTTTTGCGGCCTGAAAGCCAGAAAAACACACACACGGACACCCGGTTTGCTGACTTGGCCAAGGCTGGCCAATCCGCAAAAGCGAGCTTGCCCGCCCAGGCACGCCTTGCCGCACGTGCTTTTGCGCCAGCTTGCCTGGTCAGGTCGAGCCCGGCAACAGCACCAAGAATCTGAACCAGGAGTCAGTTGCTGAGGCATGTGCCTGGAACTTACCATGCAATTTTGGGCTTGTCTGAAACTGTGCTTCGGAGGTTGGGCCTGCCGAGAAGAACACCCAGGCTGCCTGGATCCCAGCCTTGCAAGGGTCCTTTGCATCCCGGATCTACTCAAAATGTGTGAAGGGGTACTTGCTTGGCGCCTGCGATTGCCCAATTGCGCGTTGATGCAATTCCCCCTTTGCGCCGAAAGGATCATACAAATTTGCGGCAACCCTTGCTTGCCCTACGAAGGTGGGTGAGGGCCCAGCTGCCGAGGCGCCTGCCTGGAACTTACTCCTGACCTTCACCCAACGATTTTTTGAGACCTTAAAAGCTCTGAACGATTCTCCGTTTTGCCCCCAAGCCCTTCCAAGCCTTCTGCAGTCGAAGCCCGCCATTGAGCCTGACCAGGCAGGCAACGCGCCAGATTTCATTCTGTCAAAACCTCTGCGAGTGATTGTTGCGCAGGACTCCCAAATGTGTTGGCGGATCAGCAGTGACGAAAGCCTGCCCAAGCCAGAAAGCACCGCCGCAGAACAAACATCCAACCAAACAAGCGATGATGAGAAGGCAGGTGCGTGTCAGGAAGGTGAGGAGCAGGAATGGGCATGGGGCGAGGGTGAAGGTGAGGATGACTGGAGCGAGGATAAAGAAGGGAACGAGGATGAGGCATGGAACGAGGATGACTGGAAAGAGGAATGGAATGAGGAGTGGAATGAGGATGAGGAATTGAATGCTGAGGAAGTGAAGGAGGAATGGAAGGAGGAATGGCAGGAGGAGGAATGGAAGGAGGAATGGCAGGAGGAATGGAAGGAGGAATGGAAGGAGGAATGGAAGGAGGAATGGAAGGAGCCAGACCCAGCCGAGCCACCAGCCGACAGCAAGGATCCAGCCAAGATTTCGCAGAAACTGCAGCAGCTAAGGCCAGTTCTGCGGGAACAGCCTGCAAACAAGCCAAGGGCAAAGCCAAAGTCAAAGCCTAAGCCTAAGCCGAGCACTTCCAGCAGCAAGGAAAAAAAGCCGTGGAAGCCAACCCCGTACGCGCTCTTGAAAAAGAAGTTCTTGGAGCCGCTTGAGTCCTACAACCGAGCTGTTCAGGAAAAGAGGCAGTTTTCCGATTTTCTGAGACAAAAAGCTACTTGTTTGCTCGCGTCTTTTCTTGGCAAAAAGTTTGAACTTTGCTGACGGGGAAAGAGTCGCGTTTTCCTTGCAATGGCAGGTGGAAGGAGTCAAAGGAGCGTGCTGATTTCCTTGCAAATTTAACGCCGTCTGAAATCAAACGGCGCCGATACTAGGGGTGTGAGGGTTTGCCAGATGCACTGCATCTGAAGTAGTGGGGGAAAAGGCCTTGGCGCGCGCCCAAAGTTAGTGTGATGGATGCTGCGGTCGGAGAATCTAACCGTACAAAAACATGTTTTCTTTTGCAGAAAGAGACCAACTCAGAAGTCTCAAGCCGCTGTCACCCTTCACTGCGCGTTTCGTTTGGAGCTTTTGGGCTCAGAGTCAGGTTGGTTCCGTCAATCTTTGTAGCTTTGGATTGTTGAAACTCCCGCTTCGCCATGAAGTATTCGCTTCTCAACCTCATCTTAGCTTGCTTGGTGCAAAGTGGCTTGATTGCAGTCAATAGAGCGCCCTTGCGCGACTTACTAGCGGGTGTTTGCGCTCCCAGGCTTGGGAGAAGCTAACTCGGAGAACCAGCTAGACTTCTTGGAAGTCTTTGCAGGCGGGTTGCGCAGCTCAACCTTCATTTTCTCGACTATGCCCCCTACTTTAGCTTGCAGGCTGTCACATGTTGCACTCTGCGGCGGTGTTGGCCGGCATGGCCTCAAAGGCGTTGGACTTCAGGTACTCGCAGAAAATGGACCTTGAAGGCCCATTCGGGTATCTCTTAACTTTGAATTGCCTCCGGCATGTTCGCGAGCACGGCGTGGTGTGGTTTGCAATACCATGCGCGTCCTGGGTTTTTCTCAGCCGCGGCTCTACCCGCCGCAGCTCCTTACGCTTGAAAGGATCTGCTCGTTTTAGCAAAGTCCTTGCTGCCAAGCGGCTGCTGAAAAGAATCCTCTACTTGTCAGGCCCTTACGCGCGCAAAGAGCAAGGCACCGCGTGTAATTTGCACTAAAGTCTCGGCCACCTAACTCAACATTACGCTGCCAGTTGCTGAGGTTGCAATTTGCAAGATCCAAGAACATCCACTACGTGATTGAAAACCCACCAACAAGCTTGCTTTTTAAGATGCCGGCGCTGAAGGCCGAACGGTGGCGGTGTCAAAGCGTGCTTCAGTGTGCTTTGGATTTACAAGTTGTTTGGTGCAAAGCGAGGCTCTGCTCCGCAAGCATCGCGCCCGTGGTGTCTCGGTTGCTCTTGGTGCTCACGGCGCGCAATCCGAAAAACGCGTTGTGCTATGGGGCACAGCCCCATGGCTATCAGACCTTCCGCTTCCCATATCTCCGGCGCGGAGGCCTGAAAGTGGGGCTGCGCGAGTTTGAACGTTTTGTTGATTAGTTGAAACCAAAATCGTTTGCACTGGTGTTTGGCTCAGTCAGCGGCTTTGTTTGGAAGGTGGCAGCTGGCGCGGATTGCCAGCAAGCTCAACTTGCAAGTTACAAAACGCTCTCAAAATGCTGATGGGGTGCCAAAAGTGGCTGGACACTCAGATGTTCAAAGCAATCCTTCGCATCATTGATTGCCGACTTTAGGCCGGAGGAAAAGATCTTCGAGCTTCCCAATGCTACCCTGCTGGCCTGGGTCTAGCAGCGCCTGGGAGCGAACTTGGTGTTCGTGCGCCAGGCCTTGGATGTGCAGGATAGAGGGTGCCCGGACAAACATGTCTTGCCTTTGTTGAATTTCCACTTGACATAGGTTAGGCAAAGATTGCGCTTTCCAAATTTAGGTGTTGCGCATTGAGCGCTCTGGGCCTTTTGCAGGGAGCCCTTCACGCGTGTCTTTTGTTTTTCTTAGGGAGCCCCGAGGAGGCACGGCCACCGTAGGCGCCCAAGAGCCGGACTGTTTTACACGTGCGTTTGGAAGCCCGGCGATTTGGAAACATGCCGCTTAAAAGCGAACCCAAGTTGTTTGATCGGCCTCCCCCCAAACAAAAACACGCCACAAAGAAGTCCCTGGGAAAGCCAGGCGAAGGTTTCGTTTGTTGAAAAAGTAAAGGTCTGAGCCGTTTGACAGTAACTTTTGTTTGGCATCCATCTTGGGGCCCAGTTTACAAGCGCACCCATGTCTGGGAGGTTGTGCATCCATTCGGGGGGTGTTATGTTGAGCCCTTTCTGGGAAGGTAGGTTGGGCCCATTTTCTGAGAAGGCGATCTTGTTTTCAGGTACGGCTGTAGCCTGGCAAGCTGTACCCTCAGGTACACTCAAGCACACTCAAGTACACTCAAGCACACTCAAGTACACGAGCAAGTACACTCAAGTACACTCAAACGCACGCTCAAGCACAAGCAAATACGCTCAAGTACACACCCAAGTACACTCAAGTACACTCAAGTACACTCAAGCACATGCAAGTACACTCAAGTACACTCAAGTACACAGTACACTCAAGTACACTCAAGTACACTCAAGTACACTCAAGTACACTCAAGTACACTCAAGTACACTCAAGTACACCCAAGTACACCCAAGTACACTCAAGTACACTCAAGTACACTCAAGTACACTCAAGTACACTCAAGTACACTCAAGTACACTCAAAAGTACACTCAAGTACACTCAAAAGTACACTCAAGTGCACTCAAGTACACTCAAGTACACCCAAGTACACTCAAGTACACTCAAGTACACTCAAGTACACTCAAGTACACTCAAAAGTACACTCAAGTACACTCAAAAGTACACTCAAGTACACTCAAGTACACTCAAGCACACCCAAGTACAGTCAAGTACACTCACAGACACAGCATCCCAGCAACATTCCCAGCATGACCAGCAACCAGAAAGGGTGTTCATTTAGCCTCCAGACCGGGGGCGAAAAGGAGCGCCCCCCTTCCCTCGCAGCAGCCCCATCAACATCTTCAGCATCACCAACACCCCCAGCATCACCAGCAACCAGAAAGGGCGTTCATTTAGCTTCCAGACTGGAGGTTAAATGAACGCCCCCCTTCCCCCCCAGCATTATGAGCAACATCCCCAGCATCACCAACATTTTCAGCATCGCCAGCAACCTCGCAGGCGTTCATTTAGCCTCCAGACCGATGGCTAAATGAACGCCTTTGCTTCCCAGCATCCCCAGCAACACCGCCACACCCCGGCGTCCGCACACTCGACACACTCAAGCCCAAGCAAAATGCACACTCGGGTGCCGTTTGAGGGGGTTAGGCAAATGTCGACGTTTGCCTAGCCCCAAAACGCGGGCCTCCAGGTCGCTTTGGGTGCCTAAGCAAGCCCCAAAATGTGGGCTAACCCAAAAACGCGGGCCTCCAGGCTGTGTCCCGGGTGCCGTTTGAGGGGTTAGGCAAATGTCGACGCTTGCCTAACCCCAAAACGCGGACCTCCAGGCCGTGTCGCTTGCCCAAAACCCGTAAAGGGGGCACAACATTTTTGTACTTGGCTTAATTGGTTAGTTGGCCAACCCATTTTGGGCGAGGATCAGATCTGAAGAAATACTCAGTTCTTCCTGCGCCTCACTTTGAGCTCACCAAGGTTGAGGGGTCCAAAAAAACATAGCGCTTTTTTGTTGGGCGCCCAGGTGGCTCGCCTTGTGAAGGAAGACCTCGATCGCCACCCTGCTGAAGGCATCCGTCCTGACACAGGGTTGCAATTCGAGGATGTTTCTGGCTCAGAGTCAGAAACAGGGTTGGAGGACCTAGTGATGTCCGCCCCGGAATGACAAGCTGGGGTTTTTGGTTTGTACACTGCTTAGTGATGCCGCAGATTCACACCGTGTGCGAGCCGTGTAGTACCGTGTACTTCCGTGTATCCGGCGGGAGTCTGCTGCCACATTAGTGTACTAGCGTGTACTCGCGTGCACCCACACCTGCAAACACATGTGCGAGCAAACCCAGTGGGGCTGGGGCAAAAAGACACTGGCAACGGACCTGCTTGATGAGCGCTTGGGTTTGTGCAAAGCGAAGCTTGGGTATTGCAGGTAGCGCGGCCGCAGCGATTTTTGCTTTGCAGGTCTTGCTAGATTTGCCGCGAACTTTCTGAGCATGGCGCGCTCAAAGGACCTTGAGGACAGTGCTACGGAGGTGGAAGCAGTCGCTGTGGGCAAGGGCAAGCAGCTTGGCAAAGGAAGGGGCGCCAAAGGAAAAGGCGCTGACGGCAAAGGCGCGGGAGGGAAAGGCGCTGATGGCAAAGGAAAGAAAGGTGCAGATGGCAAAGGAAAGAAAGGCGCAGATGGCAAAGGGAAAGGTGCCGTTGGCAAAGGAAAGGGCGCGAAAGGCGCTGACGGCAAAGGGGGGAAAGGGGCCGCTGGCAAAGGCAAAGGTGCTGCTGGCAAAGGGAAAGCCGCTGCTGCAAAGGGTGAGGGGGCCAAAGGCGAAAAGGAGAAGCAGGATGATGATGCGGTGGATGAAGCAGTTGTGTCTGTTGAGACGCAGCTTGAGGAGACTTTGGATGAGGCCGCCGAGGAATCCTTGCTGGATCCGATGGAGGCCTGCGAGGGGCAGGTGTGGGAGAAGGTGCCGAGGCAAGCTCTTGACGCTCGCGTTGAGCGGATCAAGGCATGCAGCTTGTGGAAGGAGTTCCTCAAGGCCTGCGAGGCTTCCGAGCAGGAGGGCAGCGAACACTTTGGGGTTGGCGCAAAGGAGGAGGTTGTGGAGGACCTAAACCTGTGGACGGAGTTCTTGCAAAAGCAACCGGACGGGCAGGCAAGCAGAAACGAGGTTGGGAGGGCAGAGGAGGAGAAGCAGGAGAGCTCCAAGCAGTGGCCTAAGCTGTAGGGCTATCAGACACGGCGTTTGTTTTTGGGCCGAGGCCCTTGAACCGTGGGCGCACTACTACAAGCCTGGCGTCAGACGGAAGCGGGCCTGTGACTGTGCCGCCAGTGGCAGCTGTGGACTCGCGCGGGCGTGGACAGCGGGTGCCACCCTCAGGACGGCGAAGTGTGCTATAGTTTCGGGCTGCCGTGTTGAGGTGAGGACGCTTGATGAGGAGGAGCGGGCCAGGATCCAGGCGAGGGTTGCGCGTTTAGGGAGAGGCGGTTAAGGCAAGCGTTTTTGCAGGTGCGTGTGTGTGTGTGTGTGTGTGTTTGTGTGTTTGTGTGTGACGCGTAGGGCTTGTCTGCAATGCTCAAGTGTTTGCGTTTGATTTGTGGGCGGAGGTTGCCGCTTAGACAACCGCTAGCTCCTTCAACCGCAATTATAAGTTGAGTTCTTTTGGCAGGCGATGACGCAACCGAGCGACATGGATGCTGCCGAAAGGAAACGCCAGCACGCGGCGATGGACAGGCGATTCAAGTCGCCAGTCGGCCGGGCACTCGCGCGAAGCCGCTCCTACCTTTGACATGTTGTCTCTTCCAGGTTTGAAGCCTGGGCTTCTGGAGAAATACCGTGCTAGCACTGGAAAGCCGGCCGAAAAGCCGCTTCCTTACAAAAGGCGCAACAAAAGTTGCTGCGCGACTTTTTAGTTCAAGTTCCTGTCTTGCAAGCTGCACTCAGGTTCAAGCTTCTCAAGGCCTTTATGTTGGACCGCGATCTCAGCGACGTGTATGTCGAACCGTTTTTTGTGGAGCCACTTGGCCTTCTTTTTTACACAGAGCTGCGCTTCAGTACACTTGCCGGAAAACATGGGGTGGGCCTGAGGATGTCTCAATCGCGGGAGAGCGACGTTTACGATACAATCTCGTTGGCGCAGCTGAAGAAGGAGCTCACAACCCCTGCCGAGCTGGCTTTCCTGAAGACGATCCTTGAGAGTAAGGGACTTACAAGGTCAGCTTTTCAAACAGCGGTCAAAAACACTGTTCAACACTTCTTTGACTTCCATCCTCAAGATTGTTTTGCTGGGGGCGTTTGTCCAAACTACATGTAGCCCAAATCCTTGAAGAACCTTTGCGTGCTACTGAAACTTGAGCTGAGGCCAAAGTGGGTTGCCGCATCCACAGTCTCCGCACGACCCAGAGATGCGCTTGTACCGTGTCTTCCGGCGCTTCAGGGAGGAGAGCGCCCTGTCTAAGGAAACTTGTGTTTGACTAGTGGCTATTTCTCAAGCGAGTTGAAGTTGCATCAAGCTAAGGGGCTGACATCAAGGAGGTTGGTGTCAGAACAGGGGTGAGGGCATCTGTTGACCAGACTGAAGCAGCCCGAAATGCGATTGGTGAGCGCTTGGACACCATGATGGCAAGTTGCGACGGCCCCTCCCCACCGACTGGTCCTGGTGGCAATGGAAGAAAATCCAAAGGTGCCGGGAAGAACTCCAGCAAGAAGAACGCGAATGGGTCCTCGGCATCCGGCGGTCGCAAGTCGATAAGTGCAGAAGAACAAGCGCGGAAAGACTTCGATGCCAGCTTGGCTGCGCCCCTCAACTGTGGTTTGTAGTGCCCTCGCGGGTCCTCTTTGGGCGGGTCGGGGATGGGCGGAAATGCACTAAAGCTATCCCCTTGAGATCGCATCAGCGTGTTCACACCCTCTGAGCCAGCCATTCAAACTTTGCCCCAACTTATACTTAAAAAGAGCTTTGAGGGATTGCGCAAGCGCCAAACTTGGATCCCACTCTGTTTACAGAGCCCGTGGGCTTAGCAACGCGTTGTGCCACTGAAGCCCTAGGCAGAAACCACACACGTTGGGGAGACTCAGAATTTTGATCCAAACAAGAACTGGAAAAAGCAGTTCATTCTTTGTCACTCCAATGTCAAGGCGGACGCCCAGTTTCTTTACACAAGCCAGGACGGCACCAGCAGAATAACCCATGTGTCAACCTGAAAGCAGTTCATCGTTACCTATCGCTTAAGAAAGAACTGGCTTTGGCACACATCATCTTGGTGTTGGCTTTGAAGAGCTTCGAGATCAAAGGCCCTTCATAGTTGTTGTAGCTGCGAAAAACTTTCCAAGAACCCCAGCCCCTCCAAGGTGCGGGAAGCTGTGCGAGAAGACCCGCTCGGTGGCTCACCGGCTGTCGACGTGTGGCCTGCGAAATCAGGAGGCGTGCGATCGACGCCCATAGGGCGAAACACCGAAAACGCTCAGCCAATGGTTAGTCCTGTTTTTTTGAGGGGTCCCTTTTCTTTTTTGAGGGGTTGTTTTGAAGGGAAAAGAGAAACCAACTGGCTTGTTAGGCCCCAAGTTTTTTTCTCGGGTCCTGGAGGCTGCTGTGGCATCTCTCGGGAAACTCTACGAGAAATTGAACGGCATCATTTGCGAGTGCCTGGGTTGCAAGCGAATTCAACCTAAGTTGCTCACATACGCTGATTGAGCCCATTGAGCCACGCGGAGGGTTAACGCCGCCATTTTCAACGCGAAGCCGTTTGAGTTTTACGAGAAGCTGTTTGCTGGACACAAGGTGACGATTGAGGCTGGGTGGCTTTTCGTCAGCTCAACCGTTCTGAGTTTGGCGCGTGGCGCTTGTCAGGCTGCAGTTCGGGATGTCCAAGACGCAGAGGTCATTACCAACGCTCATGTGCGACGCGCTCTGCCTAGTTGGTTTGGGCTCATCACGAGAGTTTGTCAAAAACAACGCTCTGTTCTTTCGCTTGCCCTTTTGAGGCGTGGAGATGCAAAAGCGCAAAGCCGACAAAGCGGCTGAAAAGGAAGGCAAGAAGGCAAAGAATGCCTAGATTGCTGTAGGGTTGCTCAAATTGCGCTGCAATTTGTAGTGTTTAGGGGGCCCACGCGTGCCTGCTAGCTTTAGACCACGGCTCAGCGCCTTTGTTGTGTTGTCAGTTCACTCCAATTTTCAGAAGGCGGTGACAACTGTCGCAAACAGTTTGGGGGCAGGCTGAGCTGTACAGGTAGCAGCAGCGTGCCTTGCAGGTTACTGCAGCTTGGGGAAACGCTCAACACACGCTCAAGCGAGCTCGGAGCTGAAAGCGATCCATTGCGAAAAGAGTGCGAGGCTTTTGCCCCACGCATTCGGGCACGCTGCAACATTGCATCAAGAGCGGGTTGCCTACACACACGCGCAGGCTCAGGCCCCAAATGACACAGTTCAAGAAGTTGACTTGCAAACCTGTTAGCTAAGAAGCTTCGCTCAGCACAGGGTTGGGAACCTTCTTCATGTCATTGAACCTCAACGCACAAGGCTCTGGGATGGAAAAGCAACTGTACTGTTTTTCATCAATGTCAGCAGTTGCAGAAATCATCGATGGCCTGGTGCGCGAGATCCTTGACATGCTTGGCAAGGGCGAGGCTCGCCCCCCAGCGCATGCCATAGCGCTGCAATTGTTGAACAATGGCACTAGTCTTGTTGGCGTCGTCCCTGAGATGAAGTTGGAAAGACTGAAGAACATTTTGGCCCGGCTGCGTGGCATGCCTTCATGCTTGGTGCCGAGCTCTGCCCGCACATGTGTGAAGATGCTTGGTCCAACCTGCCACCTTGAGTTGAGCAGCGCTTAGGAGATCAATCATGGATTTAGCAAATCGGGCTCATGGAGCCAGAAACTCCTGGAGCATTGGGAGACCCCTGATGCAGTGGACCAGGCGCCAACCCTGGAGACCCTTGATTAGAAACTCATGGTTTTAGTGCTTGTGTCTCAAGCCCATGTCTGGAAACGGCGCACTGAGGAGCTCTCCTCCCTGAAGCCTTCAAGATTCGAGTGCCATGCGTGCCTTGCCGATCAGGGCTCGCAACTTCTTTTTTGGTTTTGGGGAGGGCAAGCGTCCCAAGCGAACCTGGGACTGAAACAAAAACCAACCCCAGACGTTTCAAAGCCACGCAAAGGGATATGTTCATGTTTGAGGTTCCATCTTTTCAGCTTCTCGTATCAAAACAACCCAAGCACCCTGATGTCCCAATTTGCTCAAAAGTGTTCGGTTTACACGTTTTTGTTAAGTTTGCAGCCAGCCCCTCCTTGACCGTCTTCGGGCATGTTTGTACCCCTGACCCTGTGGACCCCAACACCGCTGCTTTCCTTACAAAACAGAGAGGGGCCAGTTTAGGGCGTTTGCGGCCAAAAACTTTTCTTTACCCCGATGATTCAATCATTTGTGGCCCTGCAACATGGCCAAAGGCCACGATGGCCAAGCTCTTGTTTGACCAGCCTGGTTTAAATACACCCGACAATGAAGCTTGGGGCCCCTGTTCCTTCAGCTGCCTAAGAGTGGCTGAATTGGCATTTGGCGGCGCAAACCTTGTTTGATTGGGGCGGTGTTGAGCGGCTCAAAATCATGGAGCTGCAACACGGGTTGCTATCCGCTTCTGGTTCCCTCCGGCTTGACTTGAGGAATACCCTGATGATCAATCTCGCCATCAGCGAAGGGAATTCATTGATCAGCATGTGCTCCTACCTCACGAAGTGATAGGCGCGCTCCATAAGACTCCCGCAGTATTTCGGGAACTTGTGGCAGGGCAGCCGGGGGCCGTTTGGCTGCCACGAGTTGTGCGAGAATTTGGGGAACAACGGCTAGCCCTTGTTGCAGTTTCCAATCCAAGGCAATTCAGCAGTATTGGAAGGAACATGAGAATTTGCAGTGGTACAAAGAGCATCCGGTTCTGCAAGTGCCTTGGCAAAAGCAACTACTTGTTTCGCAACAGCACTATTGATGTTGTCACAACTAGCCACATTCCTTTTAGGCTTCGGACCCGTCCAACATCATCCCTTTGAGATTTTTTGGAGATGGCGCAGAAGCTTCCCGAGCCTTGGCTTCGGATCCCTTGCATGCTAGAGTCTGCTCGAACACGCATGTTTTCTTCAAGGGCCTTCTTAGCTTTTTTATGAAAATCAATGGTCGGACACTGAACCTCACAAGACCCTTGTCTCAGGAAGGCAACACTTTGAGGTGATGAGCTTGCTGACGGTTCTCAGCGGGAAATCAGCTACAGTGGACACACGGATCTTGAGCCTTTTCTTCACCATGCCTGACCAAAGCAATTCCTCGCCGCAAGAAACAACACGGACACCCCATCCACAAGCCGCTGTTTGCGCCAAGGATCACATGCCTCAACACGGCATATTGCGGCGCCCGAGCAAGAGAAATCATTTTGGAACTGGTGGCATGGAGCTTCCAATCGCTGGGCCACGCGTCTGCATTTTAGGGCTTGGTGTCGGTGCCAGGCTTTGGTTGACGTTTTGTAGTCCTTTTTCCGTTTGTTTGCAATGTTGTATCCCCAAACGCGCACTTGCGAAGTAGAGAGCGCAACCCGTGGCAACAGCAATGAATGTGACAGACTCTGTTTGAGAGTTCGCGCCCCCAACTGTTTCCGTTTATCGCGAAAAGCGTTTGGATTTTCGCAACTTTTCGCTCGAGTTAGGTAAAGGTGTCTATCCAAGCTGCGACCCATACGGATGCGCTTTTTCTGAATCTTACATGCCGGAGCGGTACAAATTGGCGGGTTTGCAACTAGCCGGCGGGCTTTGCTTTGTTTTGGATGGGGTCCAAGCGGACCAAGACTACTGCAGGCTTGCCTTTACCCTCAACAAGTTTTTCTCAAAAACCGAGTGTTGCGCGTACTGCGGGGCCACATCTGGCGGCGGGCAGAGCAGCGAAATGCTGTACACAAACTTCAACCCTGCGGCTTTGCACAGAACAACGCACATTGCGACCTTGGACGAATGGATCCGCGTGCATGGCGACAGCCCTCTTCTTGCAGCCCCAGGCTTTTTGCCACATGCTCGGTTATTTCCGGATTGGATGCACATAACCGACCTTGCCATCGCTCCAGACTTGATAGGGTCGTTGTTGTTGGACGTCAGCGATGATAGTGCAGTGTTTGCTGCTTCTACACGCGATGAGCGGCTGAAAATGGCCTTTGAATCTTACCGCAAATGGTGCAACCAGAACAATGTGCAGGACAGGTGCATGTCGCGTATGTTCACCACGGCAATCCTAAAACCGGGCATCAGTTACCCTCACATCTCGCAGCGAACTATGTCGGGGACTGCTTCGCGATTTGTCATTCAGTGGCTGGCTGGCTTGATGCGGCAGGTTGCTCGCGTTAACCCTTCAGCTCAGCGCAAGCGCCTTTTCTTGAGCACTGTAATGCGGGAGGTCTGGGCGGTGGTTTTCAGCTGTTAAAACAAACAGGCTTGCTGCCGTGCTGTTGGGTGGCGTGTTAGGGCCCCTGCTTTTCTTCGAGCTTACAAAAAACAGTTTCCATTCGAAGTTTTCAAACAACTGAAGCCGCTAGCGATTTTTCGATTTTGCATCTAAGGCTGCAGGCTGGTGTAGTTTGCGGCCTGGCACTGGCGGCGGAAATTATGGCGCGAAACGGGCGCATCCTGACGGCGTCGGATGACAGGCTTTTTAAGCTAGCCTTGCAGGCCACTGCTTGCGGCTATATGAAATTGGCGGCCAACGCGCTTTTGCAGCGCAAACTTCGTTGGAAAGTCAGACCGAAGTGGCATCAGCTTCTTTGCCACCTGGCGCCCATGACTCCCTTCAACGCGCGCTACATGTCCAATTACTTAGACGAGGATTATGTCCGGAGGGTAAAACAGTTGGCCTCGCGATGCACGCCTGCGAGCATGAGCTCCGAAGTGTGCATGCGGTACAGTGTACAGATTTGCATGCGTTGGGCGTCGCTTTACGGAGGCGGGGTGAACCTGTGAAAAAAGGCACCTTAATAGCTGCCAGCTTTGCGCCCTGCGTTGCTTGATAAAGTTTGGGGCAAAACCTTTTGAAGCTGCAGGTTTGCTTCCTGCAAGGACAGGTCTTGTTTTTCTCGACCCTCCTTGCTCTGCAAATACGTGCTCCTGTTTGAGCACGCGCGCCAGCAAAGTCACAGCCCGGGGCCACGTAATCATGTCGGGTCAGAGCTATATAGAACACTCTTCTTTCTATTTGTTTGTCGTTGCAGACAGTGGGTTTTTGCAGGGCAGCCCGCCCAAAGCACGCAGAGAATTTTCCGAGCCATTTTGAAGGCCAATTAACCTGGCCATTTGCGTAGAGTGAACAAACGGTTTTCCAGCTAAATTTGGATGACTTGGCTGTGAACAGTGGGGGTTCCAGTTCTATTTCTTCCCCTATTATGTCCGCCGCTTGCTTTTTTCGCAGTGTGTGTGTGCATTACACAACGAACACGCAGAGGCGCGCTTGCGCTTCAAAGAGCTGCGTCAACTACTCAGCCGCAGAAGGTTTTTTAACACACTATAACACACTAACTTAACCCCCGAACAACAAAATCCTGCAAAAAACAGATTGGAATTCCTTCATCATGGCTCAAGGCCTCTTTCAATACAGATCATACTCGCCGTAGAAAAAGGCCTCGCTGCGCTCGCTCTCAGCCACATTGTATTGACCAGAAATTTCCACAAGAGTGTCAGCCACCAGGTCATCAGATTCTCGTTGGGACGGATCAGGCCATAGAGACTGCTGCACAGGGGCGTCTCCTCCTTAAGCATCAGGCGCCCAGCACAGGCTCAATCTTGGTAGCGGAGCAGGTTTTTTCCGTGAGATGGAGAGGGTTGCTCTCAGTCTTTGTGGGCCTTGAGCCCAACATGTTGAACATATCTGCCTGGCTGCAAGAAGGCAAAGGTTCCATTGTACCACAGCGCACACCTTTTAGGGCCGGCGGTGCTCACTTATAGTAGTGGCCCAATTAAAACGTTTACAAGGGTTGGCCTGCCTGTGTGTGTCGTGTGCTGCGTGCGGCGCCTGCTGCGAGCCATCGAGCGGCAAAAAGCTTGTCGGGCATGGGTTTGCTAGTTTTAAACTTCCAGCGGCGCTCTGCTGCTGGACAACTCGTCCTGGTTTCAGGGCTTGGGTACGCCCTTTTTTAAACGAGACGCATACGTCCATGATGGCAGGGGGCTTCAAGGTCCGCTCGGCGAGCACCCTCAAAATACCCCAGCTCCACCGCACCTGCTTCTACCACCTGCATGGGGCCGCACACCGAGAAGACATCTCCCAGCACGACAAGTGACCGGATTCGCCAAGAAGTGGTGGAACTCCACAAGAAGCACGGACTGGTGGCTGTGATGAACCTGGCGTGGAAGGACAAGGCAACGAAAAAGAAACAAAGCAAGCGTGATGCAGGGCAATACCTTTGTAACCTATTTACCCCCACGACGGGCAAGAAAACAAAAAAACGTCTGCCAGCACATGTGGTAGAACCGCGGAGCACCGCGCTCCGACCTCGGGCTTCAAGATCGTGCTATCCAGCGCTGCAACCTGGCCGGCCAGGCGAAACCGCCGAAGGAACAAGAGTCGACGGGCAGACAAAGAGTCCCAACAAAAGGAAAGCCGGCCCGGCGCGCCTCCTTGCCGTGCACCTCCGCACTTTGCGGCGCAGCGCAAGGGTCCTGCAAAGAATGCCACAGCACCGTGGTGAAAGTGAAGGCTCTGTGGAATATGAACAACTCTGCCTCCATGCACATGTCTGCCCAGGAGGCGTTGCCGCTGAGGACCGAGGAGCCAGAACGGACCTGACATGATTAGGTCAGCTTGCTGGGGCGTAACATCGCAGAGGGCCAAGCCGCTTCCAACACCGTGCGCGAAGACCGGCTCACCAGGTCGGTTCTCGATGCTTGGCCAGAGGCTACACAGGCGCTAACTGCAGGCGAGGCACACTGCAGTAGCATCCGGGGCCTAACGTAACACGACCAAAGGGTTCACGACGGAGGGGCGCAGGATCGAGCCTCGCCGGTGACGCAGTCAACGCCCTGCGCGGGACAAAGACTTTCAAGACGCACGGCGTTAAAACGGAAGCAGCCCCCATGCCTGGAAAGAGTTGAGCCTGAAAAAGCGAGCCATGATTCGAACAAAACAGAGGTCGCGAAAGCACAGAGAGCAGAAGGCTAGCCAAATGCTCGGCAGCCGGGAATCGAAGTATCGCGAACCAAATCACACAGCCCTCTCCCCACCCGTCGGAGTGTTTGCTGGATGTTCCGGCGCGCACGTCGTAGGACGTCCCTCGGCGCAGATTTCTGCATCGTTCGAATTACGGTCAACCGGAATCCGGCCGTTGGCCTGCCCTGGCAACCGGGACCCAGCCCGGTCAGCCGGTCAACCGTAGCCTGGCCCGGTCACCCAGCCAACCGGGACGGTCAGCGCGGTTGCCCGGTTGACGGTTGGAAGGTGCCCGTCACCGCCCTTCTGACTTCTTTGGAGCAGCAGTACACTATGGCAGCAGAACACAAGCAGTACGCAATTGGTACAGCGGCACAGGAGAGCCTCTACATCAGCAATTTCATCAAGGAAGCATTTGAGGTACGCACCAACATCAGGATACACACAGACAGCAGCTCAGCAAAATCCATAGCAATGAGAGAAGGTACATCAAAGAAAGCAAAACACATCGAACTACGACACCTCTTCATACAACAACTTGTCAACAGCAAAATCATCACAACGCACAAGGTAAAATCAGAAGACAACCCAGCTGACTTGCTAGCAAAGTTTGTCAGCTGGAGGGTGTCAACAAGCACTTGTACAACGTTGGCCTGTGAGGCCACACCACAACAGTTTCACACCAGTGAGTACAGTAGTCAGCACAGGTTGTTCAACAACAGGTGCACAGTTCACACGTGTTTGTTTTACGAACAAACGGCCGGCACATGCGCTTTTTAGCTTTAAGTTAGATACAGCCATGGATCAACCCTGAAGCCTCTACAACCCCCTTTTACATCTTGTGGGACAACAACTTTTGCATGACATTCTGTACATGTTTCTGACAATGGCTCAGTATATGCTGCAGCCATTTACATTTGAGGTCTACAGGAACCTTAGACACTCGGCCTTTACATCAATGGCACATCGCGCATACAAGACTTTGCATCCACTAATGATGGCTCCGGACGGATTTACCTTGGAACCGGTGGACGTCATCGTTCCGACTACACCGGAGGAACCCCAGGATTACACTACGGCGTTGGTCCCACTTACAGCGGAACAGTACAACTTCATGACGGCAACTCTTACAACGGAGCAGAATCAGGTACAAAAGATCCCGGGCTACATGCGACAGCACTTGAGTACATCAAGTACATTTTGCCACAATGGCACACCGCAACTCGTGGTACAATTGATCCGACAGCAAGGGACATCGATGTACAGTACATCTGCTTTCTGGCTAACAGTTTTACGTGCAGTGGTTTCTTACATCATCCCGATCCAGAAGGACGTTTGTACATTTTTGCAAAGTGTGCTAACATAGCACAATTTGAGGAGGGGTGTTAAATACATAACAGTCTTGTACAAATCGCCTACATGTGACGACCGTTAATGTCGGTACAAGGCCTTGAGCCTAGCCCATGCCCGCAGTACAAAAGCTTACAACCGTGCCGTGTCGTTCACATCACAGGTCCAACACTTCAGGTCAACAGGTTCTACATTCACAACATTGAGTTTCACATATATGTTTGAATAGCCTGAATCCAAAAGGTGTCCAGATCGCCCCAAAGGCAAACGGATCAGAAAGCCAAGAAACCTGAATCACGCTCTCTTGCCACAATCCAAGTTGGATACATCAGGGGCACCAGGAAAAAGACATGATTTGCCCATGTGGGTTGGTGTTTAGGCTTGAACCAATCTAGTTTCGTACAGTGCAGGGAGCACATTCTACAAGAACATGAGTTAACAATTGATTTGTGCTGTTTAAGGGAACCCCAAACATGGTTGGTGTCCTTTTGGTCTCCCCCCCCCCAAAAAAAAAAAGGGTAGCCTCAACAAAAGAAACACTCCCAGATAAGTTGAGTCCAAGAGGATCTGCTCTGACCTCCGAGCGGCTCCGAGCGGCTCCGCGCCTGTCGGATCAGCGCGGGGTTGCCTTGGAACACCGAGACCAGGGGTCTCAGCAGCTGTCGCGCCCGCTCACGCGACAAAGCCCGCGTGGCAGGCGATGGGGAAGCAGCTCCTGCCCAATTGGGTTGGCGATGGAGCTTAGGTCACAGGAGTTGCATATTGTACAGGGGTTGGTTTGTTCAAAGTTGTGGCTTGGTAATACACTTATTGTCAAGGAGCTACCATCTGAATATGTTTACTAACTGGTGCAAGCATTTTAAATTGGCTTTTTGCTTCTCTCTGCAATCCATCTTTATTACACGTACAGTAGAATTGCTTCTGTTGGTCTTGGCTCCCTTAGCCCCTGCGATGGCTCAAATTCCCTGATCAAAACTGTTTCATGACCGTGCCTACCAACATGGTGTCCTCGGCCGTATAGCCTTTTGGAGGGTGCCTTTTGGGGGTTGTTTAAGGGGAACAAAAACAGGGTTCCGTGCGATAAAGTTACCCAACTGGGTCCGGGGAACCCCCAAAAAACACTTCGCCAACTTGCACAAGCATTTTGCACATGTTTCGAGATCCCACCCACCCAGCCAACCCACCCACACCCAACTAACCACCCAACCAACCACCCCCTCATGTCCCTTTCTCTCCTCCGGGCAGCACATCCTGCAGCGTGAGCGGGCGATGGCACCGCTGCGCGAAGAGCGTGGCAGAGGCCAGGGCGCTCAATGGTGGGAGCTCCACATGCACCGGCTTCACCTCTCATCTTTCGAGAAGGGCACTCGTTGTTTGGTTGGTTCTCAAGGAAACTAGAAGGAAACCACACATTTTTCAGGTCTGAGAAAACAACACACCCACCGGGAAAATGGGGGAAACTGAAACTGGGTGTTGTGGATTGAAGGTGCGCAAGTTGAGGGATAGCTTCCCAATTACTCTCAACAAGAACCAGGGGCTCAAATCTCTCAGCCACCAATCCAAACCACGAACTAAGGGTGAACTGTTTTCGTAGGCTTTACCCCAAAGGGGCGCTTCCATCCCACTGTGTTGATGTTTGTCTCTGGCAAATTGGGATAGACTTGTTTTGGGGCCCAAGTCAAAGGGGGAGTCCGTTTTGGGGGTAAACCAGAATTGACTTCACCTGTTTAACAAAAGATGGATGCAAACCCATGTCCCCTAGCGGAACCCCAAAGCACAAATACCGTTTGGTGTCTTTGTTTTTGGGTACCCGTTTAGGGTTGGTTTAACCTTTTGCCCGACCCAGGCATGTTGAAACATTCGTGAAACCATGACTTGCTGGTTTTTAGCAGGGAATGGTTTGAGGCTTCTTTTGGGAAAGCTGTGGATTCCATTAAAGTAGCAGGGGAGAACCGAAACCTGCGAAACCATAAACACGTGCTGCTACTTAGTGAGAAATAGGGCTGTTCCAAAAGGTTACACAACGGCCGTAAAAATGTGTCACCAACATCAACCAAAAGGACACCAAACAAAACGCAAACCAAAAGGAAGCCCTGAAAAAACTCTCTGGAAAGGGTTCAAATCAAATTCTAAATCGAATTCCAAGAATGGAGTTTAGGGCAAGACCCAAAGAATGACGAAGGAACCTCGGTGACCCAAAGCAAACCACCGATTGCCTGGTCCTGAAAGAGGTCCCAATGAGGGTACCGGCACCCGACCAGCAGGAAGAAATCTGGGCACTCCAAATTCTTCCGCAGCAAGTCCTGCGGATGTGGAAAACGAGGCTCTCGTCCTGTTTGGGGCGTTGTAAAAGAGGGACACCAGACCGAACACCCGGCATGAGGGGGTCAACAGATTCTGAAACGCACAATGAACCCAAAGCGAAGCATTGTCGGTCGGCCACGGACAGCACTGCTCTCAGTGATCTGCCATGCCGAGTAACAAGCAATTGCCCCAGTCTCTGCTGCCTTTCGCAGCATCCCACTCCAGGACATGTCATAAGAGACTTTCTTGTTATTCTGCCCGCCAAGCAAGATTTCCTATGTTTGCCCGGCTGTGGGTTGGTAGACCGAACAATGGAACCTCAACTTCAGTGGGCATGTGTGAAGAAAGAGGCCAAAGCCATTTGCTTTCGTTTAGGCTTTCCTTTAAACCAAGGTAAAAACCATGCGGAGCTTCCAACAACCAAGCCAGACCCAAGTCTACTTTTGGGTCAGCAAATACTGGGTATGTGACAAGAACAGGGCACTCCTAAAACTGTTTGGTGTCATTTAACCTTGAAACTCGGCAAACCGTAAAGGGTACCTCAATTCAAGCTACACCCCAACAAGCAGCGCCAACACCCATGGACTGGTGGTTCTACTAAGATGTTTATCCAGGCTTGATAATCAACATGAATGAATAATAATGGTAATAATAATAATCATATAATAATAATAATAAAAATAAAAAAAAATAATAATAATAATAAAAATAATAATAATAATAATAATAAAAATAATAATAATAATAATAATAATAAATAATAATAATAATAACAATAATAATAATAAAACTAATATAATACTAATAATACTAATAATAATAATAATAATACTAATAATAATAATACTAATAATAATAATACTAATAATAATAATAATAACAATAATAACAATAATAATAATAAATAATAATAATAATAATAATAATAATAATAATAATAATAATAATAATAATAATAATAATATTAATACTAATAATAGTAATGATAAATCATAACAAATAGTAACAATAATAAGAAACACCTGCAAAAAAGGCCAACAGGCACCAGCTTTGGGCACTGCTCAAATGCTTCTGATAGAATCCCAAAAGCTCACGTCCTGATGCTTAGTCAGGGCGGCGTCCGCATCATCCAAGATCAGAAGGCCATCTTTTACCTCGCGCGGTCGTCGCACGCCGCGTTCGTAGGAGAGGTGGTTCCCGTCTTCGGGCTTTTCTTGACCAGACATTGGGTGACCAGTTGAACGTTTATTTTTAGAGGTGGATCCCTTTCGGATAGCACACTGTTTGTCGAGTGCAAGCCCAAAAGTGTGAACATGTTAGGCGAAAACCCGTGCATCAGCTAACAAGCCCAGTGATTCCAATAGGGAACCGTAAGCAGGGGAATAGCCCTCACCCCAATGTAACCCACTTACCCACACCACCCCCGCCGTTTGAACCAAACATTTAGTTACCTACAGTGGAAAGCTGAAACGACACCTGTCATCTTTCAGTGGGGGCGGGGCTTCTGTTTGGCTGTCCAAGATCAGTGCACCCCCTTTCTGGATAAGGGAAACCACTGGAGTTCCCATTCTGTTCTCAAACAAAGTGTTTTTTTCTTCTTTTTGTTTCTTCCCATTTTCCGAAACCAACCACTTGGGGGTTTGCGTGGTTTAGCCTCAAAATGGGCCACGGCTCCCACCCTCAATGAACAAAGGGGTCCTTGCGTGGTTTCCATTCACCGGGAACCAAACTTCTGCCCCGGGGGCTGGATCAGCCTTGATGGAACCACATCCCCATCCTTTTGTAAGAAAATCAGCCCACCCACCATTGGTTTCACATAACCATGGTTGAAAACTCCAAAAGAACGGTGGAACCACCCCCAACCCCCTCTTTTGCCAGATCCCAAGCAACCCGCTTAGAGATCACCCAGCGTACCGCTTCCCGTTTTGGGCGGTCGGTGCCGAAGCCAACGCCCAACGCCTCCTGCGCTTGTCCGAAGATGCAGCGCTGGGCGAAGCGCCGCCCGGGGACTGACATGTAGTGAGCGATCTCCAGCAGCAGCGCGGTTCGGCCCAGGGACCGCTGGCAGTGCAAAACCTTGACAGCTGGTGGCTTGGTCGCGGGGCCCAAGGAGAAAAAAAAGGGTAGCAGTAGCAGAAACATGTTGGTTCAAAGGTCGGGAAAGGTGTAAAATGATGTGGATGAGGAAAAGCATGTGGATTTAGGGTTGTGGATTTTCAAGATTAAAAAGTCGCCCCCGGACCAAGGGGGCCCAAGTAGGGTGGCAAACACGTGGTACCATTGTCTTCACCTGGGCTCCGAACGAAGGGCCCCTTGAGAAACCAGCAGTTTTACCTTGGATCCCTGATATTCAGCTTGGGATTTCGGAGGTCCAGGGCCCAAAGAGGTGCAAAAAGGATGGGGCATAATTAGATCTCCACGGGTCGCCAATTGAACTCATGCCCAAAGCGAAGCCCTTTAAAACTCCAGATGCATTTGTGCAAAGCACGCAACACGGTATATACCAACCCTTTTCAGTAGGGGGGGAAATCTGGGCCGACCGAATTTATCCGGCCCCGTGCAAAAAGTAACAACGCTTCGCTGGTTGAAAGGGACCAGCCAGACTTTGTTGGCAAGGCAACATAGGCAGCATAAGCATTTAGGTTTACCAACCATTTTGGAGGATTGCACGATTGCGCTGCTTTGGCGCCACTCTTAGATAGAGGGCCAAAACTGATTGAAATTATGCACTAGACTTAGACCCCTGCAATTGCAAGAAGTAACAACTTGCTGCTGGTTGAAAGGGAACATGCAGGAAACCGCAAACGTGAAACGGTACTGTACTTCTGCAATGAAACCACCACCCGCCGTTGCGACAGCAGCTGCAGGATATCGTACAGGATCTCTTCGCGGCCAACAAAGTCCTCCACCTTCCGGAAAGAAAAGAGCAACACACAGTGCTTTAGACTCTGTAGACCCTCTGGAGGGAAAAGAACTAGGGCGTGCGGACCCCATTTCATGAAAAGCCTCGAGGGGCCCAAAGGCAAGGCCGGTCAAGAAAAATGGCTCCCTGTTTTGAAGGATCCATATTCTTGGCTGGGGAGTTCTTATTTTCAGAAAAATGCAAATTTAAATGAGAACAAGCTCCGTTTTGGTCCGTTGCTTGTTTTGTGTTGACCCCTCCAAAACATATGTTTCTGCTTGGTCATGTGCTTCCTAATCCTTTTTTGGAATGTTCTGGTATGACGAGGAAGCAAACCTTTCTTTATTTTCGGTGCGGATTCAGCCCGCGTTACGCACTTGATGGTCAGTGCCTTGACTGGTGTTTTGTTGTGCGACATCTCAGCTGTCACGTGGCCAAGTTCTATTTGGGCTATGTTCCCTTGGTGACGCCGCAAGATAATTATCTAACTTTTTTGGAACATGCATTATTCACTCGGACATGTCAAAAGAACCCCCCCGCACCCACTGAGCCTTTCGCTTTGTTGGCGAGTACCAGCCCCTTGGGGGCATGTTTTTTCGGAAGCCCGGTCCTGCTTGCATTTTGAACATGAGGGAAACCCCAAAAAGGTTGTTCAGCAGCCCTTCAAATCTTGCCCCGGCCTCCAGAAACACGTTTTCTGTTTTGGGAGGACACGTCTGATGGGGTGACCACATTGGGGGGTCTTTTTTGATGGTATCCCTTATCCTGTGGTGTTAAAGGAAACTAAAAGGACAGCCCCCCTTTGTTTTGGCGGGGGATCCCTCAAAAAAGACGAGCCACCTGTCCGTACGTTCCCGGTTTTCGCATTCCGCTTTCGCATTTCGGCGCAAGCGCTTCGGGCCTGGCTGGGCAGCGGAAAGGCCGGCGAGCGGAGGGCGGCTTTCCACTTGCACGCGGAGGTGCACTCGCGGAGCCGCACGTCTTCCGCGGCCAAGAGGCGAAACCCCGAGTCGCCCTCCTGGGTTGGTGAGATGTGGCGCAATTTCTGGATATGGATCCCCCACAAGAAAAGGAGCCCCCACAAATCGAGCATCGTTTCCTCCCACCCGACAAGTGCCTTCATGGGATATGGAACCCCCAACCAAAATCTGCGGTCTGCGGTTTCCATTTGGGGCTCCCACCGGTCGACCGAAAAACCCAACCCTATAGCCTGGATCGGGTCCACCTCCGCGCGCGCAATCTGAAAGGCCTCCTGCGCATGCTTCAGGGAGGAGGGGCGACTCAAGATCTGGGTGAATCAAAGTGACATCCTCAAAATCACCACGTGGTGGTGGTTTAAAGGGTTGCTCCAGCCCAACGAATATGCCTGAGAACCCGGCAACATGTTGTGCAACTCAAAAGGCACCCGGCCAGTCATTTTCAAAACACTCCATTCAACCTCCCTTGTGCGGGTGTTTTCCGCCTGTGTTGCACGACCATCACCCCGAAGTCTCAGTGCGTGGAGCACAGGATAATGGAAAAAGCCCTTGAAGACATATGGGTGGTTGTTGTTTTCTTGGGGAGGGGGGGACCCTTTGGTGGACATCATTTAGGTGGGGACTCATGTCCACTAATCACTTTTGAGGTGGTTCCCTATTGAAATTGATAGCCATATGGGTCGAGGAAAACAACCACCCCACTCGGACTCCTTGTGGCCTCCCTGTAAAACAGCCCAAAAAGCGGGGACTTCTTTTCCCCTTTCCTTCCCCTGACTCTGTATGTACTAATCTATGTATAGCAAGAGATATCTCCAACTTCTCTCTTTTCCAATTTGCCAGTGGCTCCAAAAATAGGCACCCGAAGTGGCAGCATGGTCAGTGGAACCCAACCAAACACCACCGTTTGGTCCTTCAAAGAGAAGCCGCAGGCCAGGTGGAGATACAGGCCGCTGGCGAAGCGGGAGGCCATGGCGTCGGTCACTGGCCGCTTGGTGTACACGATGTGCCGCACCCCGGCCGCGTAGAAGGCGGCCGCAAGCCTCGAGTCCGTCCGACTCGAGGCTGGTCGAAGCGAGCTGCTCGGGTCGAATCGCCGGGGACTTCACTGGGAATCCCCCCGAAATGCGACACGGCTGAATCCTTTCCTTGCTGCTTCCAAGCAACTGTAGCCAACTGAAAACTGAACAGAGCCAAAAACCAAAAACAAGCAACCTAGAGAAATGCCCACAACTTGCAGGGAACAGCGACCGGAGTTCCTCTTAAGTTGAAACTCACTGGTGTCCAGAAACTACCGCTTCAGGAGGTTCCCAACATAAATTTTGACAAGCCAAGTGCAAGGGCCTAAATCGAATGTCGATAAATCGAATGTCGTTAAATCGAATGTCGTTTGGTACCTCAAAGTTTTGGGTGCGTCCTCGAGTAGAGGAGCAAAGCAGTAATTTGTTTCGCTCCTTCTAGTACCCCCGGTTCAAAAGGTCTTTTAACGAGGAACCCAAGCCCACTAAGCGTGTCTCGAGAAAAGATAGGTCCTGGCAAGGGAAGGCCGTGCAAAAACTTAGAGGTACCATATGCTGGTTGCCTGCCAAAGTTGCTTGCTCAAGGTCGCTTGCTGATCGGATCTGAAAGCGACCAATCCAGTTCCCAAAAAAGTTCATGCAGGTCCATCAAATCAAGTCCCCAATGACCTGCAAGCCGCAAAGGGGAGGTCCAAGCCCCAAACATTGAGGTCCATTGACACAAATAAACACAAACACACAGACACACCGAGGGCGTTTGGGACACCCTGAGGGTGTTTGGAATCCAATAGCCATGACCCCCCCCCCATCAAATGGCTCTTGAATGGGAACCAGAGCGAAGCCTTGCCACGAGGCGACCAAAGTTCAAGAAAACGCCCATGCATTCAAGGAGCCCCCCCTTTTTCCGACAGGTTGTCACAGAAACGCGGATCTCACTCCCTTCCTGTGGCCTTATTCAGTTGGCTTCCCAGGCGCGACTGGGATTGGCAGTTGGACAGGAAGACGAAGGACCCTCTTTGAGGCTCACCTCCAGACCGAAGTAATCTCACCAGCGCTTCAAGCGACAAGGCCTCGGGATTTTCCAACGCCCAGTCACGGATACCATACGCCTCACTTGAAAAACAATCCACTACGTAACCAAACATGGCCATGTTGCTTTTGGGGTGGCTCCCTTTCTTACATATTTACTACGGTCGCCTCTCTACCTCCTGACAAACATCAACATGGCACCCCATCATGTCCAACGAACTCGGGGCAACTTGAAATTCCCGGCTCGGTTGACTTTAAGACAAAAGCGGGACAAACCCAAGAAACCGCACTTGTGCTCTGGGTTTTTCCAAAAGCGTCATTTCGGGTCTTCGTTTCAGTCCCCCGGCCTCGGTTCCACCACAGCCATCCTCCAAGACTAAGGCGTTCCCATTTTCAGTGTGAGCCGACAAATGCAGCCAGAGATCCTCCGGGTGAGCAGAGGAAGTCTGAGTTGGAAAAACGAGGAGAACATCCCCTGTGGCATGTTCAATCACTTCGTGATGCAAAGCAAGTTGCCGATTCGCCCAGAAAGATTGGACCGCCAAGTGGGCACAGTCGACTCGCAACAAAAGGCGTCTGAAAAAAACTGCTCAGTCGCCCGTGCCGTTTTGATTCGCTGCTAGAAAGCAATACATTCTGGGCTGGGACGTGTAGAAATGTTAATTGGGGACCCCTTTGGTGTATGCAGGGGGCTTAGCTCCACCAGTCTTTTTTGGGGCTCGACTGGCGAAATAAGCAACATCCAAACCGCCAGGTGAGCTAAGTCATCATGGGGTAAAACTTAGTTCAGAAGCTAACCATCCTAAAACCAATACTACTCCAACGCAAATAGAAGTAAGTTCCAAACAAACCCCCCCCTTCCAGGCGTCCATTCATGACTGTTCCAGGCTCAAGTAAACGCTCTCCTGACTCCGGTGCCTTGGTTCGGGTCCATGGGAGGATAAGTGGGAAACCTCCCCCTCCCAATCACTGGTCCAAGCCAAATCAGTGCTCCCTAGCCAACATGCAACCCAAGAAGCTCCCAAATGCAGATTCCCCTACGGGCTGCTTCTGTGCCGGGGAGTAGGACCCTCGTTCAAAGGGTCGTCTGTTTCAAGTTGGAGATGGTCTGAAAAGCTTCTGACGGTGCATTACGTTCCAAAGCATTCCGGGTGGGCACCCTACAAAAAATCAGAGTTCTGAATTCACCTCCAACTTCCTACAACTTCCGCTAAAAACTCCGGGCGGTACTCGTTGAGGGTACCCCTTTTTCGTTTGGTTTCAAGGGACACCAAAACGACGCCATTCTTGGGGCTCCAACCAGGACAACGCTCCATCTTGGAGGTCCCTTATCTTAGGACACCTACCCAGCTACGTGTTTCTTCGGGTTCCTCCCAGTGTCACTCAGCTTGCGGGGCCTAAAGGCCCGTCCTCCGTCTTAGCCTTGGTCTTGGCCTTCCGGAGGTTGTGGATGGAGGCCACGTCCACGTCCACACGGAGCTTCCCCGACAAGGCCTTCTCCACCGCCGCCAGCTCTTGGGAGATCCTCCCAATCGAGGGCAAGGCAAGCGCCGACTGGGGAGAAGGTTTCAGTTTTGGGGAAAAGTCGGATGGGGGATTTCCAAAGCCGGGGGTCGAAAAGGAAACAGTGGGGGTTAGAGAAGCATGGTTCACCCAGGAGTTTCATCATTGGGTTCCACGCTGAGAAAACCCTTCGCCTTTTCCTTTGGGGGGGGGGGGGAGGATGGGGGTATGATATGGGGCGTTCCCCAGTCTGAGACTTGCCAAACTGTTTGATGCGGGCCCTGGGGTTCCAACGGGCCCCAAAAAATGCAAAAACATGGGGTCGCGTGTTCCAAAAACCAGGGGTGATCCAAACAGGTGAAAAACCAATTCCCGATAATGGATACACGTGGTTACTAGCCTGGGTGGTAGCCATATTGGCCTTACTCTTGGACACAAATACTGTATAGCTTGACGGGTTCAACCCATTTCCATTCAAAGAACGGCCAATTTAGGGAATGAAGCTCCTGAGACAAACAATGTGGCTAACATCTCATGGTTTTAATCGTTGGAATGCTCCCAGGGAACCCTTCAAACAAACTCACCTTTTCGGGAAACTGGGAGATCGTTGCATGTCCAGGCTCTGAAGCTAAGGTTAGATGGCCAAAGCCTCACTTTAGGCCAAGCAATGTGAGGTTTGCCACTAACACAACACCTCATGGAAGAAACAGGGCGCAATTGTGGGCGAAGCCTCGGTGTTGTTTGTTGTTCTTGCATTCTCCCACATTTTGCCCCGCCTGGAACAAGATGAAACATGCCAATGCCCTGTTTGCAGTGTTTTTGGGAAATGACAGTCATAGGCTATTCGGCAACCAGGTATTGTGGATTGTTCCCGCAAAAATCAGGGCCTTGCGGTTCCCTTCCTTTCCAACCAACTTGGGGGCCCACCCAACAAAAAGGGAATCAGCCAAAATTTGGGTTGACATGTTTTCAACTAGTCAGAGTCAATAGGGCATGGTTCCTTCGACTCCTTCTGGCTGAATCCATCTCAAAATAGAAGATCTCTTTCCAACCAAAACCGGACTGTCAAAAAAGGGAGCCACACCCGGGTCCCGTGTTGGTCCACGTTTGTATTTCTGTTTTCCGCAACTTCCCGGGTGTTTTTGTTTCCCCTGGTTTTCCTTCGTCGCAATCCGCTTTATTTTTTGCGCCAGAAATTCCGCGCCTGAGGCGCCGGAGGGGCACTCGCATGCACTCCCCGCAAGGGCCCCTGGTCAGCCAGCAGAAGGGCGACGCGTGCAGCAGCAGCAGACGCTTCGGCTGCGCCTCTTCTTGCCGTTTGGCCAGGGGTTGCATAACCTATGGAAAGATCCCATTTTGGGGTGGATGAACATCCATTTGCCACCAATTTTGAGGTTCACCAGGGGTGCAGGATTTTGACCCACAGTTGTTTTTCTTCCACACAAATGGTCGATATTTATCGCTGGTGGTTGGTACTTAAGGGGATATCAATATGAACCCAACCATCTTGGGCCAAATAAGAAACTTGTGTTGATTTATTTTGATTTATCTGAAACCAACAAGTTTAGGGGATCCTATCTTGGGGTTACCCAAACAGAAACGGGGTCTTTTATCACCCTTCTGGATGCACCATGCTCATTTGCTTGAATGGGACAATTCCGAAACCAAATTCTGGGTGCGGCTTCGGTCAACATGTCCAGACTAAACATGGAACTCGATATTAGCCTGTATGTTTAAACCAAAAATATATTATCCAAAAGTGGGTCTTTTAAGTGTTGCTTGTTCTCTTGAACATGCCTAATCCTTCTCCTCATTCCCCAAAAATAACTGGCTACTAAAAAAAACACGGCTTGTTTCTCCATGCGCCACCCGGATGCCAATCTCCGACGCCCATCAAACGACTCGCCCCCGTCCCCTCGCCTCGGAGACCTGCGGCGTGGAAGCCTCATCCCCGGTTGAGCCCTCCAGCTCCGGCAGCTCCAGCTCCAAGCGGCTGGCGCCCGGGCGCATGCCGCAGAAGCGGTCGAAGTACATGGCTTGCAATTTCCGCACCGCGCGGCTCTCCTTTCGCGTCGCGGCGCGCGGCGCGCGGCGCGCGGCGCGCGGCGCGCGCGAGACCGCGTCTCGCGGCTTCTCGCTGGGGTCCGGAAAAGAAGAAACAGACCTCCAAACACAGCACCAAAAAAAGGGGACGCCTTCCATGAAAAGGGAGGTCACACTCTACCTTTTTTGAGTTGCAAAAGGTGACGGCCTCAATTTTGGGGTTTAGGATTCGTTAATGTACCCAAACGCAGGTCGGTTTGATGTGTTGCCCTTCGCAGTTCCTTTTACAGGACCGAAAGAAAGGAGCGGGAGGCGACATGTTTCGAGTTCCTGGAGCACCCCTGGCCAAGGAAACTTCACCAAAACGGATATTGTGTACGCCACACTTTCGGAAGTTTAGAAATAAAGGTGCCCCCTCCAAGCAGGTTCTCCCCAGTACTTGGCCGAGCGAGTGGACCCCTGCAAAATGGTTTGCTGCTGAAACGGGGCAAAAGGAGCAAGAGGGCAAACTTGCTAGTTCACTCGTCTGGTTGTGAGGAACGAGAGGGACAGCGAAACAAAAACACTCCTTGCGCTCCGAATGGTCTGAAGGGACCCAACCCACCGACCCCCAAAAGGCCCCTATATGCCGGGGTCGCTGGCTTTGGGGTTTGGCAGGAAAGTCCAGTTTGATTAAGCAGGAATGAGTGAAAGCCTGCAGCCATTTGCCTTACCCGAAGGCTCCTGATTGTTTTTGGGCCGAATGCGTTGCTTGTGGAGAAACAAGAAAGCAACCCTGCCGAGCGGGCCGTGCTGGTTTCCCTTGAAGCTGACGTGGAAAAAGCCTGACGTGTGGTGGTGGTGCTTTCATGTTCTTCCATGAGAGGTGTTTCCTCCGAAAGTGCTGAATCCCCACAAGGGGACACCGGGATCCCGATCAAAATCAGCGAGAAAATCAATCCGATGTTCCCATTAGATTAATGTTGACCCCGGATTAAGAAACCCATCCTATGCCCCCAGAGTGATGATTCCCCAACAAACCCAGAGACACCCCCCTATCAATAAGCTAGGGTTGACTAATCCGGGGTGAACAGTATGGGGCTATGAGCTACCTGCTTTAGTAGGGGTTTGTAGTGATGGCTAGACAGGTGTTTATAGCGCGTACCCCTCGTTTGGTGGCTTTAAAGAGAAGCCAACAGAAAGCCGTTGCGCCATTTTGATTTTAGAAGCCCGAATCCTACCAAAAAAAGAGAGAGACGAGCCAGCCCAATGAGGAATGATCCGTGGTTAGCAAAGGCCGGTCCTCTCTTTCCTCCAGCTCCAACGCGGTTGCCGAGCTTTTCGGCACCTTGACGGAAGTGTCCTGCCACTCCACCAGGTAGATCAAACCTCGGAACCGAAACGAGCCCATTTTTTGAGGATTTGGACACACAAACATATTGTTTGTGTTTGTTGTTTCCCCTTGAGACCAACCAACAAGGGGTTCCCTAAACACACCCCAGCGGACTAGGGACTATCACGTGATTCTGCCGCGGGAAAAAAACAAAAAAAGAAAACATGGGGGTCAAGTCGCATTGGTGGTCATTCCCTTTGTATTATCCCGCCCTTTTTCCTTTCGCCACCTTTAACGCTCGAGAAAAGGTTGGGGAAAGCACAAAGGCCAGGGCGTGTTCTTTGAGGGACCTTTTTCAGGAAAGCTTGAAAAGAAAACCACAAGGTTTGAGGCGGGGGGAAAAACATGTGTTGGGGGTTCTGCATTTTTCGCTTTTTAAGACAATCCCACATGCAAAGGTAAGCCTTTCTGGCAGTGCAACTCCCGGACATGATCACGAAGATCAGGAAGTCCATACGCTTCCGCGGAGGGAGCATCAGCGCCTCGCTATCGGTTGCCAACTGCCAACCCATACAAAACGTGCGGGGGAAAAAACAACTTTCGATGGCATTGGATATGCCCTTTTTGAGCCAATGTAGAGTGAATGTCCGATGTCAGCCGGGTCTGTGGTTGAGGGAACTTGCGTTTCCATCCCCAAAGCCGCCTTTTCACCATCATATCTTCTGCTTTTGTGAGATACACTGGTTGCTCGAGAAAAACAAGAAAAACACATACATAAATTAATGTACATATTACATATATATATATATATATTGAAGCCCCCGAAAAAAAAAAAAAAAAAAAAAAAAAAAAAAAAAAAAACTGCACTCCAAACTCAGCCGTTGAAGCCCATGGATTCGGACAACTTCCACGAACACTCGGGCGATTTCGCCGATGAGAACGCCCATTCGTCGATTGCAAGGAAGAGCCCTGGGGAGCCCAGCATGGAAGTGCACAAGCATAAGCGACTTGGGGAGGGTCCCGAGAGCTTAAACTGCTCCTCCAAATTGCCCAAGCAAATGGTTGAAAGGGGTCCGGTCCCAAATCTGACCTGACGCGAGGTTCTCTCCTCCAGGTATCCGTCCGAGCTTGTGCCGTCGGGGTCTTCGCAAGTGTCCTCCGGGGGTGGGATTGAAACGTTGGTTCAAACATCCCGGCAATTTCATTGCATGGAAACAAACCTGCTCCAGGTTTCCCTTAACTTGTTCCTTCAGCCCTTAAACCTTGGAGTCAACCTCCGAGCTTTCCCTTAAATTGTTCAATTCAACCCTAGACCTTGGAGTCAAATCCATGAAATCCTTACATTTGTTGTCTTCAAATGGCACCAAACGTTGACCCAGTTTCAGGGCCAGGATCTGGCGGTTTTTGCTTGGGCTACGCAGGATGTGGGTGTCCTTTTCCCCCGTTTTTTTCTTCTTTTTGTCCCAACCAGGATGTTGGCTTCATTTTCCTCCCGCCCGCCCCAGAACCCATATCTCCTCCTCGAGGTCCGGGAAAGCGTACTGGGCCCGCCAGGTCTGGAAGGCCGCGCAGTACGCTGTCTGGTGCAGGTGCCTCGGCCCCCGAGACTCGGCCAGCGAAGTCACATGGGAAGCCAACCCTGGCAGCCCTGAACTCCAAACTCGGAAGTACCTCTGAAGCAAAAGCCGGTGAAGCAAAACAGCACGGTGCACAAAGCCAAGAAGCTGTCGACACGCTTATGGTAGAGTACATTCACCACAACAAACCCTTTTACTTGAAGTTTCTACACACAGTGGAGGGGATTTAGACAATTGAAAGGATTCCAATACAGGGAACGAAGGGGCCCATGTAGCTAACCCGCGGTAAATTGCGGCAAACATAGCCGGGAAACAACTGGTGCGTTCCCAGTAGTAGAATACTTGCAATGGTTGTCTAAATTGCCTCGAACGCCTGTCTGCAGAAACCTCAAGTAAAAGGAGTCCTTGACCATGGCAACCAGTTGAACATTACATCCGCCTTCGGCGTTTCAGAGTTGGCAGCTCCCCTTGGTTCTTGCCTTAAACATTCTCATGAACCCCCAGTTATAACCCCTTTTGCAAGACAAGGACGGGGGGGACCTTTCCTGCGCCGAGCTCCCCGGGCCCTCTGGGCCGCGCGCGCGATCCGGGTGAAGACTATCACCAGGATGAAGAGGCCCAGGCAGCGCCGCAAGTTCCGCCGGGTGAGGAAGCCCGAGACATCACGGACCTCAGGCAAAAACCCGGGCAAATGCAGCGAAGAAACCCCGGAAGAAACCCCGCGGAAGACCCTCACCCGCGAAAGAAACCCCGGGCAACCATTGATGAAGCGAAAAATGTCTGGCCATGGGAAAAGATTCTGAAGTTCTAGAGCCATGGGTGGTCAAAAGAAGAATCTGGGTGTGAATTTGACTTCACCCTTTCGTGGACATCAAGTACAAGTTCACCAACTGCTGAGGATATGGGTCAAAATCAGGGGACCCGGTTTCTTGATGGCTTCCAAAAGGTTCAAAAGGGTACTTTTGTCAAGGTGCCAATCGGGGGGCAGCTCGGGCTGGCATTGAGAGTTTGCCAGTTGTGGGGAAAGCATATTGTGTCAAACTCAAGGGAATATCCTTTTGCGGGTTGCCTCCTGTGGACTTTGGACAAGGTAAATGCAGTTCTCAGCACGTTCGCGCAAAACCTAAGCAGCCCAGGTTCCAGAGATGGATAATTATTTTTTTCCTGAAGAACCCACTTGTCTGTTCGCCCGGCCAGGAAAACGCGAAAACTGACCTCGGCTGCTCCGGGCTCCGGACGCTGGGACGGCATCGGAAAGTCCAGCTCTTTGGCCGCACCAAGGGCCCATATTCCATGGCAACCGCCCGCAAAGCCGCGGGGAACCCAGCAACAAAGACTTAGCTGAGGCTTTTCCGACCGGATGTCATGATGCAAGGTTTTCCAGGGTGCGATGTTGCCATGTATAGATCTGGAGCGATGTGCACAGTTCAGCTGAAATCAAGGACCTCAAGCAAGCAACTATTTGCCCAAACCTATGGGACCGCATCGTACACCAACTGCCAAGAGGCAACCGGATGGCTAACAACCATGTTCTGCCCCGTGTCTAACTTGAGAAACGAATGCTTCGGGTTGACATTCCACGGTTGAGCGCCCAAAACCCATTGACTGGTTCAAACCACAAGATGGCAAAGGCCAGTAGCCCGAACTGCTTCAATTAGGGGTTTGGTTGCTCCCGGGCTTGGCGTCAGATGTGCTCCCGTCGAGCCTCCAAGAAAATCCACCCAGACCTCGTTCAAAGCTGATTCTCAGGAAATTGACGAACCCCGCCTATCTCGAGAAGGCCAGATTCCACTTATCGGATCGTTCAACCAGATCACTGTTAAGGGCATGCAACCAAGTCAAAGCACTGAAGACCTGTCTGTTTCCTGAACAGGCTTTGAAGCACATCATACAAGTGAGGAGAGCGAGAGAGACCTCTGAGCACGCCACATCTGCAAGGGCACTGGTGCCGGCTTGCGCCTGCGGCATCTTGGCGCGCAATCCGCAAGAAAATATGCGACACATTGAAAGAACGCATGTTGACCTCCCCCCCCCCCCCACACCCTTCGGCAGAAAAATGAGAAGAAAAACATTTATTGAAAAAAAAAACGAGAAAGAAAGAAACACAGAGTACGAACTAACTCGTCACAGTCAAGACGTCGCATCTGAAGCTGAAGCAGTCAGGCCTCGCCTGGCTGGGGGGCGCCTGGCTGGGCGCCTGGAAAGGGCTCTCTGATTGAGGCGTTTGGGAAGTGTAACATCTAAATTTAGTCAGAACCATAGCTCCTGCAAATAGATCTCTGGCGCTTCAAATGAAAACCCCAAAAGTACTTTGGATAGTTTCTCAACATGATCTCAAAAGAAACCTCCAAAGTAATATGGATAATCTCTCAAAATGCAAGTATGGACCAACAGTGCGACCGCCGGCTTGGCGCGCATTTTGTCGCGAGCCATGTCCTAACCCCCAATTGACGACGGACTGTTGAGAGATGCGTCCGCAAGAGATGGGAAAATTGAGGCTTGGTGCTCATGGGTTTCGTGAGACATTTGAGCGCAGCCTTTCGTCCTCCTGCAACGCAAAGGACATACCAGCAATCTTTGGTCATTTGCTCGAAAGGTTCTCTTACGGAGCAATTGCTCTCACAAATTTGCTGGCTTCCAAACGAGCTTGGCAGGTATACGAAGGGTTGCTGGTGAAAGGGAACCAACACAAATGCTCCGATTTTCTACTCGGGCCACAGGAGCAACCATGTAGTACTGCCCAAGGTCGGATATACCCCAAAAATGTCACGCCTTGTTCCAGGGAGGCAAAAAACACGGCCTCAACTGGGCCCCGGTCATGTTTCCCGAAACTGAGGTCTGAACGGAAAAGTTGAACCCACCCTCAAGGTTCTGCCACGCAATGAAAACAGGCGCCTTCGCTAGAAGGTCCCTTTCAAACAACTATCTAAAACAGGGGCATCCCATCAGATTGAACAGGAAGGCTAACGGGCGTCAACAAAAGGCCACCCCCAACACCGCCGCATCTGACCTGGGTAGGCCCTTGTAAGGGAATGTACGGGAAACGCTAACTCATTGATCTGAGGCAAGGCCCTCTAGTAGGTAACTCTTCACCATTTTCGCTTTTGGTTGTTCAAGGGTGTGTTTTTTGATACCCCTCCCACCAGCTAACCTGGAAGTGCACACACCCCTGTAGAAAGACCAATTTCCTCTTGGAAAGTGCCTTTTTGCACTTCCATGTTAGTTGGCGGGAGGGTACCCAAAACACCAGGCAAAAGTAAAGGATGCACTGGGTAGGTCATTAGCCATATCCTCTGACGGTCCCGGAGCCAGGGCCCCCCAAACCCCCCGCACCTCCACGAAGGCGCCCCAGTCCTCAGCCTCAGAAACCCATCCCCGTTGGGTTCAGCGGATTCCCAGCAAAATGGGTTGTAGGCTTCAACGGCTTCAACGGATTCAACGGATTGTAGGGTTCAACGGATTGTCCAGGTGCGATAAGAATCAGTTTGCTTTAGGCGCGAGAGAGGGCTTCGGAATCGAGCTAAACTGGCAACGAATCAACAGCCATAGGATTGCAGCGAGGAAGGGGACTGTCCCGAAAGAAAGCCCTCCATATGTCATTGCGGGTTTCCCCCTCAAAATCTCGTCGGCCTGCCCAAAATAGCAGGCCCCTGCTTTCACCCATCCCCAAACGAGACCAACGAACATGGACAACAGTGGCAAACAAGGGGGGTGGAAACACATAAACAGTGCTGCCTGACAATCCAGCTGGTTACCCATCAGCAGTATACATCTTCTGACTGAGCGCGTGACAGAGTCGCCAAAGGCATCCCATTCGTTCTGCTCCGGTGATTGAGGTTCCTCCTGCGCTTCGCAAAATCCCAGGAAAAGCCAAACATGACACTCGAAATCGCAGTCGTGACTCTCCTTGTGAGGCTCAGCGGCCTTGGTTTCAAACGCAATACCAATGGGTCAGCTTCTTTTTGAGGGCACCCCCTTTCGTGGTTTTGAAGAACAACCACCAGGAACACCTATTGCTGGTATTTTAGGGGGGGGCAAAAAACACCTACATGCACACACGCTCTCAGAGCTCTGGACCAAAGCCAAGCGCCGTGCGTCCCGCTTCTCGGACGCAACCTGAGCCCAGCATTGCGCCAATCTGACAGGGCCAAGCTTGTTGCTCCCATGAGCCGCTTTATTCGCCGTGCTAACCCTAGGTGTCGTGCTGTTGCCATGTCTGCCATCCAGTGGTCCATACGCAACTGTCCATTCGCAGACTTATGTGAAGTTCGCCGTGTGTCCCTTGCAGGCGACTCAGCCATGTGACTTGCCTGCAGGCATCTGGGCGCGGGGCAGAGTCAAAGGCATCCCACTTCTGGCTTTTTGCTGGCTCTTGCACAATGGCCTGCAAGCACACGGGCATGCAATGGCCACGTCATGCCCAAACGGCCCTAAAAGCACAGTGGCTAACACCTGCTTGACAACTTGCATGTCGTGCCAAGTTTAGCACCGGCTCGTCGCCGAAGGCATCCCACTTCTGCTTGCTCTGCGGCTCAGCCACTGTGGCAGCTGCAGGGGCCTGCCAAAAATCACGGCGCGTTAGTTTTTGCTGCCGTCTCGTCAAGTGTGCGTTTCTGGCAAATCATCATCAGCTGTTAATGCCAACTCCAACAACTCTTTGCCTGCCAAAACTGTTCAAATATGAAAACCAAGCGCCGGGCGATGTCTTCGCTGAAAGCGTCCCACTTCTGCTGCTGCCCTGTCTCAGAAGCATGAACCTGCGGCAGTAAGCATGGCAGTCAACAAGGCAGGCAACACAGCAGGCAAAGCAAGCGATGCAAGCGATGCAAGCGATGCAAGCCATGCAAGCCATGCAAGCCATGCAAGTGATGCAGTGCATGGCACATCTCTAAATGGTAACTTGCCCTTGGCAAACCCGTATGTGAAAACGAGTCATGACAAGAAAGCCCCGGAAAAAGAACCATAGCAAACATACACGGCAAAACATAGAAAAGAAACCAGTAGGAAGTGATAAAGCGAAACATAGCAGCGGCTCATGCTTCAAAATGAAGCGTCAATCTTGGCCCTCCGTGCATGGTAATCAGATTGGCATCCCAGCTGGCTGTGATTTGACCACACGAATCTGAGCGGTTGGCAGAGTCAAGGGCATCCCACTTCTGGTTTGCCTTCTGCTCTTGCACAAGGGCCTGCAAGCGCTCGGGCATGCACTGGCCATGTCAGTGGCTGAGACCTGCGTGACAACTTGCAGCATGTCGCGCCAAGTGTGGCACCGGCTCGTCGTCGAAGGCATCCCACTTCTGGTTGCTCTGCGGCTCAGCCACAGTGGCAGCCGCAGGGGCCTGCCGAAATTCACAACACATCGGCTTTGGCTGCCTTCTTGTCACGTATGTGTCTCTGACGAAACAGCTGCCAATGCCAACTACCTTGTTTTGCCAAAGCTGTACTGGAACATGTCAACGACTCTGCCAGCCAAGCGCCGTGCGATGTCTTCACTGAACGCGTCCCACTTCTGCTGCTTCTCCGTCTCAGAAGCACGAACCTGCTGCAGTCAGCATGGCAGTCAGAAAGGCAGCCAAGAGAGGCAAGCAAGAGAGGCAGGCAAAGCAGGCAATGCAAGAAATACACACACACAGGCACACCGAGCGAAGCAGGCACCGCAGGCTAAGAAGGCAGCGCGGCAAACGGCAACTTGCGCTCGACAATACACTTATTCACCAGATTACGGCACACATATTGCAATATGGCAAGGGCACACACGGCAAGGCAAATCTGCTTTCGGCAAACAACTCATAGTTAGAGCAAACAACTGGACCCTATGTGCAAGGATGTGCTTGGATAGCGGACTTGCATGAAGTTCGCATGTGCCCAGCTGCCCACACGCATCTGAGCGCTTGGCAGAGTCAAAGGCATCCCACTTCTGGTTTGCCTCCTGCTCTTGCACGAGGGCCTATGGGCAACTCTGTGATTGCTTGCCATGCAACCAACTGCCTGGACAACGCAGTGGCTGAAAACTGCTTGACAACTTGCAGCATGTTGTGCCAAGTTTGGCACCGGCTCGTCGCCGAAGGCATCCCACTTCTGGTTGCTCTGCGGCTCAGCCACAGTGGCAGTAGCAGGGGCCTGCAGAAAACCACGACATCCGCAATCATCCGTTGGCCAACGCCGGTCTGCAGCATGTCCCATGACAGAGCCACTCTGCCAACAATGTCAAATGTGCAGTGCCAAGCGCCGTACAATGTCTTCACTGAACGCGTCCCACTTCTGCTGCTTCTCCGTCTCAGAAGCATGAACCTGCTGCAGTCAGCATGGTAGTCAGAAAGGCAGCCAAGAGAGGCAAGCAAAAGAGGCAGGCAACGCAGGCAATGCAAGAAATACACACACACTGGCAAACCGAGCAAAGCAAGCACCGCAGGCCTAGCAGGCAGCGCAGGCAAACACGACAACACATTTATTCACCAGATTATGTCAAACACATTGAACATATGGCAAGGGAAACGCACAGAGACAAAATGGCAAGGCAAGTTTGGCCACCTACATAGCGTCACAAACGACTCATAGTTGGAGCAAATAACTTGACCCTTGCTTTCAGCACGCCCAGCTGGCAGTGAGTTGCCCACACGCATCCGAGCCCGTGGCAGAGTCAAAGGCATCCCACTTCTGGCTTTTCTCCGGCTCTTGCACGAGGGCCTATACGCAACTCGAGCATGTCATTGCTTGCCATGCAACCAACTGCCTGGACAATACAGTGGCTGAAAACTGCTTGACAACTTGCAGCATGTTGTGCCAAGTTTGGCACCGGCTCGTCGCCGAAGGCATCCCACTTATGGTTGCTCTGCGGCTCAGCCACAGTGGCAGCCGCAGGGGCCTGCCGAAATTCAAAACACATCGGGTTTGCTGCCTTTCATCACGTATGTGTCTCTGGCCAATCAGCTGCCAATGCCAACTACCTTGTTTGCCAAAGCTGTACTGCAACATGTCAGCCACTCTGCCAGCCAAGCGCCGTGCCATGTCTTCACCGAACGCGTCCCACTTCTGCTGCTTCTCCGTCTCAGAAGCATGAGCCTGCTGCAGTCAGCATGGCAGTCAGAAAGGCAGCCAACACAGGCAAGCAAAAGAGGCAGGCAAGGCAGGCAATGCAAGAAATACATACACACACACACAGGCAAACCGAGCAAAGCACGCACCGCAGGCCAAGGCGGCAGCGCAGGCAAACACGACAACACATTTATTCACCAGATTATGTCAAACACATTGAACATATGGCAAGGGAAACGCACAGAGACAAAATGGCAAGGCAAGTTTGGCCACCTGCATAGCGTCACAAACGACTCATAGTTGGAGCAAACAACTTGACCCTTGCTTTCAGCACGCCCAGCTGGCAGTGAGTTGCCCACATGCATCTGAGCCCGTGGCAGAGTCAAAGGCATCCCACTTCTGGCTTTTCTCCGGCTCTTGCACGAGGGCCTATACGCAACACGAGCATGTCATTGCTTGCCATGCAACCAACTGTCTGGACAACACAGTGGCCGAAAACTGCTTGACAACTTGCAGCATGTTGTGCCAAGTTTGGCACCGGCTCGTCGCCGAAGGCATCCCACTTATGGTTGCTCTGCGGCTCAGCCACAGTGGCAGCCGCAGGGGCCTGCAGAAATTCAAAACACATGGGGTTTGCTGCCTTTCATCACGTATGTGTCTCTGGCAAATCAGCTGCCAATGCCAACTACCTTGTTTGCCAAAGCTGTACTGCAACATGTCAGCCACTCTGCCAGCCAAGCGCCGTGCCATGTCTTCGCTGAACGCGTCCCACTTCTGCTGCTTCTCCTTCTCAGAAGCAGAAACCTGCAGTCAGCATGGCAGACAGGCCAAGAAAGGCAGCCAAGAGGCAGGCAAAAGAGGGAGGCAAGAGAGGCAGGCAAGAAAGGCAGGCAAAGCAGTCGATGCAAGAAGTGCAAACACCGGCAAACCGGAAGGCAAGTTTGGCCACCTAACCTCCCACTATTTATCATGCAACCAAACAGGGGGCCCTAAAAGACCATGTTCTTTTTCAAATTAAGGGACGCTATCAGGTTTCATGTTAATTGGCGGGAGGGTACATAGTTGGAGAAACAACTTGACCCTTGCTTTCAGCACGCCCAGCTGGCAGTGAGTTGCCCACATGCATCTGAGCCCGTGGCAGAGTCAAAGGCATCCCACTTCTGGCTTGCCTCCTGCTCTTGCACGAGGGCCTATAGGCAACTCTGTGATCGCTTGCCATGCAACCAACTGCCTGGACAACGCAGTGGCTGAAAACTGCTTGACAACTTGCAGCATGTTGTGCCAAGTTTGGCACCGGCTCGTCGCCGAAGGCATCCCACTTCTGGTTGCTCTGCGGCTCAGCCACCGTGGCAGCCGCAGGGGCCTGCAGAAAACCACGACATCCGCAATCATCCGTTGGCCAACTCCGGTCTGCAGCATGTCCCATGACTGAGCACTCTGCCAACAATGTCAAATGTGCAGTGCCAAGTGCCGCGCAATGTCTTCGCCGAAAGCATCCCACTTCTGCTGCGTGTCCGTTTCAGACGCAGGAAGGCAGGAAAAACATCCGACGCAGGCAGCGCAAACAGGCACGCCAGAGAGCGGCACATTGCAAGCGTGCGAAAGCCTCTCGGAACGTTGCAGATCATACTATGGCAAACATATTTTGCAAAAAAAGACATGGCAAGGCCAAAGCAGCAAGCCCAACATCTCCTTATTAAGCTCCTTCAAGATGAAAGCTGACACCCCTCCGCTTTCGTGGTTGCTGGAAAGCGAGCAAAGCCAGAAACTTTGCCCTATCTTCATGGCCACCAGATTGGCATCTTGCTTCCAGACCGCCCAGCTGGCTTGTGATTCGCCCATGTGCATCCGAGCCCGTGGCAGAGTCAAAGGCATCCCACTTCTGGTTTGCCTCCTGCTCTTGCACGAGGGCCTATACGCAACTCGAGCATGTCATTGCTTGCCATGCAACCAACTGCCTGGACAGCACAGTGGCCGAAAACTGCTTGACAACTTGCAGCATGTTGTGCCAAGTTTGGCACCGGCTCGTCGCCGAAGGCATCCCACTTCTGGTTGCTCTGCGGCTCAGCCACAGTGGCAGCCGCAGCGGCCTACAGAAAACCACCGCATCCGTTGGCATTTGCATTGTGGATCCTTGACTGCTTGGTGGAGCATTCACACGTTCGCTGTTGGCAAAAACGACATACGCCAACACCTATCAACATGATGAACAGGTGGCGTATAGAGCCTTTTGTACTCGCCACAAGAGAAGGAGGGTTTGATGAGTCAGAATCAACATCTGGAGTCTCAATAGTTCAATAGTCCACCCATGACCCATGGCGCCTTTGGAAACCAAAACGGAACACAAACAAAAGGAAGCGGGTGTTAATTTTACTAAGAATGACACATGGCATCGCAGTTCCATCTGGAAGACACGACCGCCCCATCGGTTTCCCGCAGTGAGCTGCGGATTCCCACGGCTTCCCGAGGCTTTGGACGGGTTGCGGCTCTCCCACTCGCTTGCCATCGGGTTTCCCGGGGCTTAATCCTACCGCGCCTCGCCGGGGCCGGAGGGGGAGCCGCCCAGCAAATCCTGGCGCAACTTTGGCAGGTGCCTATTTTTGAGGGTAAACCCTTTTAGGTTCGTGTTGAAGGGATGATCGTGTGTGTCTTTTTTCGAGTAAGCCTTGGGTTTGTGTATGGTAGGCATCCCTAAAAACTTGAAGGAACACTCCTTGATAAACTCGGCTCGCAACCGCCACTCGGTGGCTCAAGTACTCCACTCCAATCTCGGGAAAAAGCCAAGAGGAAACCGCTTTTCAGGAAGTAGCTCTAGCCCAAACCTATGGAAAACAAACAAAAGGGTGTTGAGCCTATGTCTGGCTTGGGACGGTCCCCATTAACCTTCCACTACCCGGGTTTCGATTGGCTCATTTAGGCTTTCGATACGATGATTTCTCATCGGTTGGACCCTTTGGTGAGACTGCAACCACCTGCAGCTTGAAGAAGTCCCCAATCAAACGCGGCCAAATGATTGCGAACCGCAGAATGGGGTCGTTTCAGTGTGGGTTCCCGCTAGAACAAGCTGAAAAAACGGCTTCCCAACCAAAAATCATAGCCACCTGGCCAAACGAGTATAAATGACAAATCTGAAACAAGAATCCCCCCCTGCTAGAAACCCCTATCTTGGCTAGTTCGCTTCACCCCAAGAACCAGCGAGCTCGTCATAAACTGCCCAACTAGGGACACTCCTACTCGCCACATAACAAATTCCAACAAAAAGTCTAACCTAAATCCCAACAAACAGTTGTCACCCAAATCCAAACCAAAAAAGTCATAACCCAAATGCCAACCAAAAGTCATAACCACCGGCCGAACAAATACAAACCATAGGACACTCCAAAACCACCAGACGCCAATGCAACTCGAGCTCGAGCGAGCCTGGGTTTCAACCTCCGGCGAGGCCTGCGGCACCTGAGACTGGATCGCTAGCACCGAAGTGGCGCTCAAGATGGTTTCTGCCATGCCCAAACCACAACCCCCAGTGGGGGTAGTGGGATATACAACCACTAATATGGCCACTATGCAACGGTATGTGTACCATTTCCTGGGGTGGTGGTGTCAAGTAGTGGAAAACATCCTAGAAATATCCTAGAAATTAGGATTGATCCTCTCTCTCTTCTAAGTCCAAGATAACTTCCGCAACCCCCCACACCATTAAAAAGGGTTGTGTATCCCACTAGTCGCGCGGTCTATGGGAGGAAACAAATAAGCACGTTGTTTCCACTACAAAGGTGCGACCCCAATGGGGGGGGTAGCGGTTGATCCCCCTTTCTCCTCACCCATGGTTCTCTTCAGAAACGCATTTTCCCATGGCAGGATCCCTGTATCTGGCCCTTCAAGGGCAGCTGGCTGTTGTCACAAAAAGCTTTCCCAGATCCTAGCTACTAGCACCACTAGTAGGTAAAATCGTGAAATTTGGAGCTACGGCCATTTCCAAATAGATAGCTTTTATAGATCCCAGATTCTAACTTACGGGAAACAAGTTGATTTTGCTAGTAGAAAGGCATCAAGCAAAGGTCCCAAAAGTGCTTCAGTGAGAAAGCTTGGGAACATCAAATGTGAAATTCCAGTCACTGATTCCAAGCCCAAACAAGTCCAAACTTTGCCATTCAATTGGCCCAAACCCAAAAAAAACACAAAAGGGATCTATTGAGATCTCCGGTTGGGTGGGACCCCAGCGGCCAGTGCTTCGAACTCCGCGAAGACGTCCCGCTTCTGTGGGGCCGCTTGCGCCTGGTCACCTGCGAAATCGCCGCGAAATCAGATCTGAGGTTTAAGCAACTTGACATGTCCGCTGAGAGATGGATGGTGTAGGTTCTCCCGTCTGGCTTTCCTTTTGATTAGGATAATATGTCGAAGCACCTTCGGGGGAATTTGACCCCTGTGGACAGCCGGCACAACAAAGTCACCCAACGCCCCCAAAAACCAACCGCGCAAGCTGCACACGGGTGGACATGAGAATTTGGGCGCCAAAATGGCTGGTTTCGTTTTGCTTTACCCCAAAAGCCAGGTCCCCAAAGAACTAGCAATCCTCATCACAGTTGTATGTTGATCAGCCACAAGTCAAGGTGTCAAATCAGCTACAAACAAACCTATGTATTGCACTACAATGACATGAGAAGACTGGGGCCTGCCTGGGTGCTGTGGGCACGTCCCTCATCAACCAATAGTAGACTGGTTTTGACTGGCCAAAAAGGTGATCCGGATATCAACTGAGATTCGAAACTAATGAAATTTTCAGGGACTTAAATTAGAACAGCAGGCACGAAGTTCTTTTCTGCTCGCAAGCATCAGACGGCAAATATCCGCTGAACTCGCCTCGGCATGCACGGAGGGTCCAAAATGACCAGGCGGCGAACATGGGTGTTTCTCAAAATAGGGGTCCCCAAAAGGATTTCCTTTTGGTGTCTCTTCAAAAGGCAAACCAAAGGGGGTACATCATGTTGAGACATACATTCTCCAAACGTGATGTTGACATCATTGGTCATGTTCATTTTCATGAGCCCAGTCAGACGGCGTTCAGCATCACCTAGACTGCCAAATATTCTTGCTCTGGATTTGTGTAGTGAATCTAAAACTGGCTAGACCCTTACACATTGAATGGCTGGATTTATACATCCGTCCATCTTTAAGAGTCCATTGAAATTCACAGCCTTGCCCTCCTGCTTGAGCAAAGTCCGCTGCTCCGCACGCTTTTTCGTTGGCGCAAATCGATTGGAGTTAGACATAATGCATAGTGCCCCAGAGGGTCCAAGTAGTACTCTGTATTTTTCGGGTTAGGGGTTGCAACTTGCCAAACATTCGCGGGCTGCCATGTTACAATGTCTTAAAGGAGACTTGTCGATTACACAGCGCTGGCAGTTGCCCCTCTGGAAAACCCAGAGAAACCATTTGCAAGCTCAAGTTGGAAAATCCAGCTGCATACCATGTCCCAAACAAATCTGTCCCCAACCCGCAATATGAGGTGCTTGGTCCCCGTGGGATCAAACGGGAAGATTGCAGGCAGGTAGTGTCCATCGGGCCAGTAGCAGTTCCACTGGCCGACGTCACTCGTTGTTCTACCGGCGCATTCCCTCAGAGCTCGCCGTCACTTTCGGCACCGCATGCCTCCGGAGTTTGGTAAAGAACATGTGGTTGACTTTTTGAGGGGAGTTGGTTTCCTTTGAAAACCACAAACAAGAGATAGCCACAACAAAGACACCCCTAATGAAAGGGGTGGTGTAGTTCTGACCCCACTTCACCACAAGTCATCGGACCCGTGGTAGGTGAAAGGGAAACAACCCCAGTTGCTGGCTTGGTAGCTCCCCCCCACCCCGCTGGAGAAGAAAACCGTTTGGTTCCCGCACAACCCATCCTGAAGAGGAGTTGCGCAGAAACCAAGCCAATCCCAGGCACGTCTTGCGTTGTTGGCGTTCTTATCATTTGTGGTCGCTTTTAAAGTGCCGGCTGAGGGCACAAGGTCCAATCATTAGATGGAAACCAACATGGATTTGATGTCTGTAAAATAGGGAAGCCCACGACCGTTCAACAAAGACACACCGCTGTAGATTCTTCATGTCCATGAAAAGCCCCTCTGGCCTCCATGATTTCCGTCTTAACCACTTTCTTCATTTCGCGGCCGTGGTTGCAGCGGGTGACGATGAAGTAGACCCCGATGCCCAAAATGGAAATCACCACGTTGATGTAGTAGTACTTGTTCAGATTGCCTGCGCTGCTGAGACTTTCTACCACTGAAACCCAGTGCTTGCGGTTACCCCTGTAGTGCGTAACCAGCTGGGTTCTTATCTCAAAAGGCCACCCTGAATGTTTCCGCCGGACCCCGCCGTCATCCAGGCTGTTGGGATACGCCATCTTGGCGACCACCGCGGTGAAGGCGTTGGAGACGGAGCCTGAGAAGAATAAGTTCACCGCTTGCAACAAGGACCTCAGCTCCATGGGAGCGGCTTCGTAGGAGAAGCAGTACATGCAAGGGTTCACCAGGATCTCAGCTATGCCCACCAATGTGAACGGCAGGAAGATATAAAAGGCGCTGATATCCTTCATGCGCGTGCCCTGCAAACAGGGGTTGCTTATTAATCCACGCACTGGTCCGGTTTGAGAAGACACCCCAAATTGACATGTGTCAATATTTGGGGGGCCTGGTTTTCTTTAAACGCGGACAAGGGTGTCCAAATCAGCCCAAATCGATTTGCCAAATCCTGGGCATGTCTTCGGGGGTTTTTGTTTCGGACAAAAAGGAAGGCGCTGGGGTGTCAAGCCGTCAAGCCCATCTCGAGACCATCGCCTCAAGGCCATCCTCGCTGTACCCGGGGGCGCACTGCGAAAACCCGATATCAGGGCCACAAAGGTAGGGCGCCGCCTTGCGCTTATCCTCACAGGACCCACACGAAAATGGACCCTCTCAGAATTCGGTGGTTGGTCCACGAACCACTGAGGTGGCTCGTTATAAAATCCATCGCCGTGTTTCCAACCCAACACGTCACCAAGGCAAACTCACCAGCTCTTTTTCTCCAGATGCCCCTTTCAGGTTGCAATGAACCACCCCTACCTCAAGCAGCGCTGCTGAGACATTGGAAGCAGCGGCGATCAGCAGGCCTCCGGCAAGAGGGGCTCGCCATGTCCAATTTTCACAAATGAACGGAGGAAACCAACGCGGGTCAATCAGGTTCCTCTACAATATGGATGTGTGCCACAATATGGGACCCCAAAGTGGTGCTTGTCCCTTGGTTTTCCTGTAAACAGAACCAACCAGAGTTGGAAAAACAAAATCCCAGCTGTTTTGGGCATGAATTTAGACTGTTTAAACGACCGCCCCCGAACATCCAAGTGATGAGCATGTCGGGGGTTTAGGCCAAGTACTCAAATAGAAACATTGGAATACATTGGATCAAGTGCCTCTTTTGGTTCCCCCATTCGCCGCTTTAGAGTCCCTTTTTTCATTCGCCCGGGCCTGCAATGATCTTCTGCCCCAATCGGACGGGGGAGCCCTTGATTTTCGCGATCATAGGATAGAGGCAGGTCTCGAAGAGCGGGGTGAAGATGATGATGGCGAAGGCATCCGCGATATTGAAGAAGGCCCCGTTCCTCGGGGTGTTACAAAACACATACATAGACTCAAACACACATACAAAAGGAACAAAACTAGACGACGATTGGCCCGGAAGCATAGAGGCAAGTTGATGCAGGTGAGGTAACTCTCGCAAAGTTAGCATGAGGAGTTGGCAGGCGAAGCAATTCTCAAAAAGTTGGCATGAGAAGCTGGCAGGTTAAGTAACTCTCGAATAGTTGGCTGGCAAAGTTGGCGGGTGAAGTAATTCTCGCAAAGTTGACATGAGAAGTTGGCAGGCGAAGTAACTCAAGAGAAAAGTTGGCATGAGAAGTTGGCAGGTGAAATAACTCTCAAAGAGTTGGCATGAGAAGTTGGCAGGTGAAGTAACTCTCGAAAAGTTGGCGTGAGAAGCTGGCAGGTGAAGTAATTCTCGAAAAGTTGGCACGAGAAGATGGCGCGTGAAGTAACTCTCGAAAAGTTGGCGTGAGAAGCCGGCAGGTGAAGTAACTTTCGAAAAGTTAGCATGAGAAGTTGGCAGGCGAAGTAATTCTCGAAAAGTTGGCGCGAGAAGTTGGCAGGCGAAGTAACTCTCGAAAAGTTGGCAGGCGATGTTGGCAGGTGAAGTACCTCTCGAAAAGTTGGCATGAGAAGCTGGCAGGTGAAGTAGTTTGCGAAAAGTTGCCACGAGAGGTTGGCAGATAAAGTATTTCTCGAAAAGTTGGCATGAGAAGTTGGCAGGTGAAGTAATTCTCGAAAAGTTGGCAGGTGAAGTTGCCACGAGAGGTTGGCAGGTAAAGTATTTCTCGAAAAGTTGGCATGAGAAGTTGGCAGGTAAAGTAATTCTCGAAAAGTTGGCATGAGAAGCTCGCAGGTGTAGTAACTCTCGAAAAGTTGGCATGATAAGCTCGCAGGTGAAGTAACTCCTCGAAAAGTTGGCACGAGAAGTTGGCAGGTGAAGTAACTCTCGAAAAGGTGGCATGAGAAGCTGGCAGGTGAAGTAATTCTCGAAGTTTCGGCATGAGAAACTGGCAGGTGAAGTAATTAACCCTCAAAAAGCTGGAGCGGCGGAGGCGCTCCGCGTGCTACATTTGCAATTTACAGTTGCGATTTTCCAGCCATTTGTATCTAAAAGTTGCGATTTTCCAGCCGGAGCTGCGGGAGCACGCTCCGCGTACTACGTCTGTACTTAAAAAGTGCGATTTTCCAGCCGGAGCTGCAGCAGCCTCCGCGTACTACGTCTGTACTTAAAAGTTGCGATTTTCCAGCCGGAGCTGCAGGAGCACGCTCCGCGTACTACGTTTGTACTTAAAAGCTGCGATTTTCAAGCCGGAGCTGCCGCGGACCAGGGGGGAATCGAACCCGGGACCGCGGGATTGCGAAAGCAGGCGCGCACACCACGAGACAACTTCCAAAAGCCGTTTCGCGAGCAAGAAAATCGCACGGCGCCACAGCGAGAGCGCTTCGACACGCACGATCTCCGCAGAGGGTTCATCGGGCTCAAGACAGATTCGCACGGCGCCACAGCGAGAGCGATCCGACACGCACGATCCCCGCAGAGGGTTCGCCGGGCTCAAGACAAATTCGCACGGCGCCACAGCGAGAGCGCTTCGACACGCAGGATCTCCGCAGAGGGTTCGCCAAGGTCAAGACAAATTCGCACGGCGCCACAGCGAGAGCGCTTCGACACGCACGATCTCCGCAGAGGGTTCGCCAAGGTCAAGACAAATTCGCACGGCGCCACAGCGAGAGCGCTTCGACACGCACGATCTCCGCAGAGGGTTCGCCAAGGTCAAGACAAATTCGCACGGCGCCACAGCGAGAGCGCTTCGACACGCACGATCTCCGCAGAGGGTTCGCCAAGGTCAAGACAAATTCGCACGGCGCCACAGCGAGAGCGCTTCGACACGCACGATCTCCGCAGAGGGTTCGCCAAGGTCAAGACAAATTCGCACGGCGCCACAGCGAGAGCGCTTCGACACGCACGATCTCCGCAGAGGGGTGCGTTTCGTAAGCTCCCGTCGGGCCTACCCCCGCCATAAAAAGAAGAAGAATTAAGAGTCGAGATGTGAAGGTAGAACAGAAAAGTTAGCTTGTGTTTTTAGGATAGTGAAGTAACACCCGACAAATTAGCTTGTGCTTTTAGTAGAATGAGATAACAGCCGAAAAGTTGACATGAGAAGTTGGCAGGTGAAGTAACTCTCAAAAAGTTGACATGAGAAGTAGGCAGGTGAAGTAACTCTCGACAAGTTGGCATGAGAAGTTGGCAGGTGAAGTAACTCTCGACAAGTTGGCATGAGAAGTTGGCAGGTGAAGTAACTCTCGACAAGTTGGCATGAGAAGTTGGCAGGTGAAGTAACTCTTGACAAGTTGGCATGAGAAGTTGGCAGGTGAAGTTGGCAGCCGCTTTTAGAAGAAGAACCCTTCGCAATGCTTCCGGGAAAAACAACTGCAAAATAAAGAAATATGTTCAGATTGTGATGCATCTTTTAGTTGGTATCCAAAGGAAAATCACGAGGACGCCAACCATTTTAGGGGACCATTACTTTGAGAAACCCCAGTATTTCTTCAAAAAGCCAATATAAAAGTCTGATCTGAGACCCCAGGTTCAGCTGAGTATTGCCCAACCTCAGGTCCATCTGACATGCCTGGGACGGGAAGGCGTTGTTCATGGAGTTGTAGCACAAGTTGAAGGCGATGTTCACCTAGACATGAGCCACGGCCAATATGTGTTCGGAGGTCTCAAAAAATACGCACGCAGCAAAAAAATGGGAGGCACTGAAGGAAGCTCACATTATCAGCCTTCCAGTTGGTTGGTAGTTGGTGGCTTGGTTAGGACCAGTCCAAGCCCCTGCTACGAGCACAAACAAACCGAGAGATGAGCCAGGGTCAATATGCGGGTGCCCCCAATATATTCCAATATTGGAGTTGGGTGAGCTTGCGGTTGATCATGTTGCTCTCGCAAATCCCAAGCCCGTTTGTTGGGGGGCCGAACAAATCGGCACTGCCGAGTGACTCGAAGAATTGGAGCCCCCGGACCATGTCAGACGGAAGTTCCGCTTGATTTCCCTTCTCAAATGCTCAAGGGGTGGCCTCAAAGAAAGACACCTCCAACTGGATGACTGGGAATTGCGGGGTCCACAAGCAAGACGCTCTGACGCCCAAAGATCGGCGCCAAAGGATCCCTGGGTCTTGCGGGTCAAAGGTGCGTCATGGAACTCCTGGGGCAGTTTTGGTTTCCTCCGGCACACAAGGCACCGAAACAAATGGCGGGGAGCCTATGGTTCGTTTTGGCTTGTCTGACGGCGTGGCGCCACGATGATCATGGGGATGGCTGCGAAGAACTGCTTGGCGTCGTTGGATGTGAAGCTGGCCTTCTCCTCATTCAGCTCTCGGACCCAAGTGCAGCTCATGTTGGCCACCTCGAATCGAGAAAGTTTGGATCAGGGTTCAAATCGTTGCAGTCAGTGTTCAGTCTTCAGTCAGAAACCCCCACACGGCCGGACTGAAAGAGGACCTAAACATGCTTACTTGTCCGAAGTGCAGCACAACTCCTTTTTCCCAAACACGAACTAAGCTTCAGGCCACCAGGAAAATGCAGGCGCAGCTGCCCAGGCCCAACGCGGCGTTGTCCAGCAACGCGCTGCCTCCGCCCCCGCCGTGCAGCATCCGTGGGGGCGCCGAAGCCGGCGCCAGCTGAGAAGCGCAGGGGTCGACGAAGACTTCGGAGCTGGCGCTGTGAGAGGGGCTGGCCAGCAGCGTGGAAGCCAAAGTGCACAGGAAAAAGCCTTGGATCACCAGCCCTTGCTGCATTGCTATGCTAGCACACGAAACGAGTCTGCTTTTTGCAACCCCCTAGGAAAAATGAACAGAAGCAACAAAACAAAAGACCTAAAACATGCCAACTACAATCAGGATCTTGTTATTTTGATGTCTACCATTGGAGAAAACGATGCCGGAAAACTGGGACACTCAATCTGTCTTTTCGACCAAAAGGGCAAAGATTTCTCCAGATCTTCGCTCTTGCCCTACCACAATGACGATGCCAATTTGATTCCCAGGAGCAGGGCAAACACAGGAAGCCCAGCAAGGACATAATGGCACGCCACCCCCCGCCGTTCAGCACGGAGTGCATCTGGTACTTCACCAAGGCCTTCAAATTTGAGGGCCAACCCTGTAAAACCCAAGGCCTCCGCCGTTGAGCGCAGGCACTACACCTTGCCACTGGCTTTGTTACTGACAGCACCGCGTTGGTTCTAAAGAACAACCAAAGGGAAAACCACAATCCGTTTTGACAGTCCATCCGTAAAAACGACGAGCCACCCAATTGGGGCCAACCATTCATGGTGGTTTCGAGCCTTGACAGGCCCCAGGCCGCTACCGGCTTCGCGCTTGTACGACGACGTGAAGGCGACGAACAAAATCACCGCCAGGATCCTGGGACGTTTCTGGCTCTCCCGGACTTACATAGACCTCCAAGGCAAAATGGGTATGGGTCAAAACTAAACAAGGGCACCGCAGGGTTTAGTCCGTGTTTCCATTCCATTTTGGGTATATATATTTGACCCACACAGAAATGATGGAACCCCAAATGCGAACGAATTTTTAAAAAAATGAGCCATGTCTGGAGATGTCATTGGCGCTTGAAACTTGGGAACCTGACAAAATGGCTTGGAATTGATTCAGGCTCGGTCACCCCTTTTTCGGCTGGTCTTGGGAAGCTAAAAAGGAAGGACCTTGCTAGAGTGATTTTGATTGCATATGGATTAAAACATGTGGCACTCACTGCCTACTGTTGTTCAACCACAAGCTGCTCAAGAAACAAAATCATTAAAAAAAAAAACCAACTACTACCAACCATAACCTTAGACGTGTCATTGATTAGCACAAGGAACTTGCTTTTGAGAAGTTCCTCCACAACTACAAGTCAATGCCCTTTACCAAAAAGTACTCGTATATTCTGTTGACCAGATCACTCAGTGTAATACCGAAAACTATCTTGGGGTCTCCCCATTTTGACACATACCCATACACGTGGAGAACCTGCAATGCGTCCTTACCCTTTGGTTTGCCAGTTTGTCAAACCCCAGTGGAATCTGCCAAGGAGCTCATTTTGGCACCCCACTAGGCCTTATTATTCGACACTAGGTCACTAGGCACTATTGGCGTAGGACGTGAGGTCCTTCGTGTCTTTTGGAACCTTTGACCATAGGATACTTGCAGACGGTATCTTAGGCGAGTCTCGTCCATGAGTGTTGCTCTAATTTTTGTCCCCAGTGGCTAACTTGCCATGGCCGAACAGCGAAGGTTCCGAGCGGGTACTCCAAGGTGCTTTTTCGGCACTCCCTGCAAATGAGCGGAAGGAACCCTGCCTCCAAAAGGAGTTTCCTATGGCCGTTTCGGGATTCCATGTCAATCAATCCAGGAACTTCTTCCATAGGGGGCTTAACTTCTTGATTTTTGGCGGTCTGTACCATCCTCAACGTACTAGCAGGGAATGAGGCAATGAGGACATGAACCAACTAATCAAACCTATCTTCTCACTTTGCTCCCTGGCTGACACAGGATCCATGATTCATTTTTTCATGGGTCATTCCCTCACTCCCTGCCGAGAACCAGCAAGTGCTTGAATGTTCATCCAGATTAGTCAGGTACATTTAATCCAAGATTCACCTCAATTCACCAGCTGTGGTGATTGACCATGAAGGAAAACACCCTTTAGGAACGTTTAAAAACGGTTTGCCCCTATTAATCTTTACAAGGCAGGAACCGAACCCAGATATTCAGCCTCCAAATACCTTCTGTAGGAGGAATCATTCCCCCTAATTGGTGGTTGGGATTGGATGGATTTGGATTTCAACCCGTTTGGTCCAGACCACCGGTCACCGGGCTCCAAACCACTTGTTTTCTGGGGGAAGCTGAGTGAAGGGTGCCCTCCTGTGCCCTCCATCCACAAGAACCGTTCAAATCCACACCAACCGACACACCAATTGAGGGCTACGTCTATGTGCTTGCCTGCCTGCGGAAAAAAAAGAATAACAACAAAACAAAAACACGATTCACTAAATCATCTGAAACGCTGGAAGGAGGCCACCTGAAACGGTTTGCATCTCTGAAGAAGGTACCACTGCTTGGTGGTTTCGAAGTGAAAAAGGAAACCCGAAATCCATCCCCGAGCAGTGGATTCCCAAGCAGTGGAAACCCTTTTGGTGTGATCTGGTGGCTCAAGAAACCGGCACCAAGATGGCTTGCCCTGGGTGGCAACATGGACCAAAACCTGTGGTTGGCCCCTGTTGAATTTTGAGCCACACCCATTTTGACATCAAGTCCTTCTATTTTAGTACCCTCCCCCCAAAAAAGAAACGGTGAGAAAGGGCCCTTAGCTGGGGGACCTATTCTTAAGGTTGGCTGTGACCTATTCTTAAAGCCCCGGTTCCTATCCCAGGATTGGAGCCCCGCGCCCATGCGTATCGAGGGCGCATGCTGGCGGCCCCGGAGCCGTAGGCGAAGGAGTAGCCCTCCGCCTGCGAGACCACGCCCGGCAGCCCCGCCGTGGTGATGTTGGTGAGGAACCCGAAGGCCACGAGCACCCCCACGTTGATGGAGAGGTAGAAGAGCGAGAAGAAGGTCTTCTGACCTGCCCGGAAACGGGAAAAAACATACAGAGAACGGGAATTGTCCTGCCGAAAACAACGGAAAACGGAAAACATATATCTCTCAAAAAAAGGAAATTCGGAATACTTTTCTTTTGAGCAACCTATGAAACAAAAGGGACATCAGGACAACTAGTGCAAACACATCCATCCTGTGGGGGAATCAAAAAGAATCCATCTCCGTGTTCAATGCCCTTGTCCTAGAGGGTCAAACTCAAAAGCTATGTGCCACTCAGCACCCAGCGACACTCCCTTTGGCGCTCCGTGAGGTCTCCGATCTGATCCGCTCCGAAGTTGGCAATGTTTGGCCTGACAAGCCCAAAACCCAGCTTCTTCCCGCTCTTTACGGCCAAAAGCCGTTTGCTAAGTGCGGCTGTGCGGCTTGATGCCGCCTGTTCCAGCAGCAATGAGGACCAGAGATCCAAACATGAAAAGCCAACCCAGGGATTGCTGAAGATCATGGACCACGGCCAGGCCCACGCACACGGTGCCCACGGCATAAACGGATCCAGCCATGATGATGGTCTTATAACGACCAATGGAATCCGCCACCAGTCCACCTGGGATACACCAAAAGTAGCAAAGCATACTGAACACCTCAGCGCCGGGTCAATAAGCACAAGATTCGCTTTATGGGCAGCTTTTCTTGTTGATCCTTTAAAGGGAAGCTTCTGCACCTCGAAAAACAACAAGACAATCAACCAAAAATATGTTAAAGCGAAATCGACCGAACAAACCGGAGCACTTGTTGGTTGGTTGATGCTTTTGAGGGACCCCCCCCGCCCCCTCAGTTTGGCGCAGGGGGGACATTTGGGTGTGGCTCAAAATTAAACAGGAGGGGTTACGCAGGTGTTGGTCCATGTTTCCACTTAACAGGGTTCCATTTTGGTACCGGTTTTTTGAGCCACAGCCATTTGTCAATTCGCCGAGAAAGGGAAGCACAGCCCAGCGGCCCTGAGACTTGAATTTTAAGCCCATTGCATCTGGGCCACGGAATTCAGTGCTGCGGAGCTGGACGGAGCCTTGTCCAACTGGTTCTGAAGATAGGTCTTTTGCGTGCCAGCCAAAGTGTAGTAGGTGAGCCTCATGCGGTTTTTTTTTCAGTGGGAGGATACACCCAATGGCCTATAAACTGCTTTTGGGTTGCCTGCATTTGTGTGTTCAAACCTTCGGTGGGTCATGATCATGATTATCTTGCTAATCTTTGCATTGCTGAAAACACTAATGGGTGATGACCATCTCTACCCCCAGGTGCAAGTATAAAATAAACGGGGTGATTGGATCACGGCACCTATAGATCACACTCAACCCCTCAAGTGTTTCTGAAATTGGCTTAAACAACAATCCTGGTGGCTTATTTTGCACAAATATGCTCCCAATCTCGCCGCCACCCCTCCTCTCGAGGACAAACAAACTGTAACAACCACTAGCCATATTTTTGCAGAACCAAAAGCAGTGCTTAAGAACCATGGCTTAAACCATCGCCGGGTCGCCTCTCGCATAGCTCCACCAACAGAATGATCCCCACTGGCAGCTTCCGGATTTTCAGCTCGCTGGGCACTGAGGATGCGGTGCTCTCGGAATCCTCGCAACAGATCGATCCGACGACGATATGAACAAATGGACCTGTTGGCCGGTCCAAAGGTAAAAGCCACGTTTCAAACTGGTTGGGGTTTTGGAACATAAAACGGGTCCTCAAGTGGACCTTAGCACACTTGAGTGAATGGGAAAAAACTGTTTGTCTATGCCTAAAATCGTCTTCCCAAAAAGAACAAAGTCTAGGGACTTAGAAAGTGAGTTAGGCAACCATGCAAGTTAAGTCTGGAGTCGGTGTCCGTGAAGAGGACAGGTTGCCCAGACATGGCGTGAGCGAGCGCTCGCTGAGAATCGGAGCGGAGACCTATCTTGAGGAAAAAACTGCAAGTTGTGGGTCGTCAAGACAAGGAGACCCCTTGGGGGTGTCTTGGTTTAGGTTGGACCGCGAAAAAAAACACACTTTCCTTTTGGTTTCCCTTTGACACCAACCAACAAGGGTGCCCTCAAAACAAGACACCCATTTTGGATTCCTGCTAGTTTCCCAATCATGGAAAAAGGCCCTAAGTGCCCCTGCTTTCCCGGCTGTTCTAACGCAATTCGACAGCCCTTGCAAGGCGACACTCACAACAGGAAATCCCTGCAATGTTGGCAGATGCATGGGTGGCTCGTCTTTTTTGAGGGTACCCTTTTTGTTGTGGTTTTTAAGGGAAAAAGAGAAAGCCAGGGTCCCCCCCCAAAAAAACACCCACATGGAGCTGGGGACTTTGTGGGCTGAGGCTGTCTCTTGATCTTCTTGCGGCACACCGGGCACGGCTTCTTGGCCAGGCCTCAGACACACGTTCCAAAGAGGGATACTAATCAACCCGATTGGGTCAACCTTTCCAAGATAATCTGGCCATTTGTCAAAATCCAAATCGTACCCCCCAGTGAACGTCCCAATCCTCACTAAAGTAGGTTCTAAAATGGGTGCACCTAGCCCAAAACGGCATTGGTTTTGACCCACGGCCATATGTCTTATTGGCTCTCAGACCCGAGGCTTGAGGCTCTACAAGGAGGTCCCTGGGGTAGCTGACAATTCCGATAGCCCCCTGCGATCAGCTCTTGGCAACATACGGAGGAAGTAGGACGACATACGGCCATGTGGGCCCTGTGCCTAGTTTTCCATGAAGACCATGGCTAAATCAAGCCATAAAACAAGAGTATGTAGCAAGGGTGCAAGAGTTCACGCACTCAGTCCTGTGACCATGCCGTTAGAATCTGCATACATGAGATCTCATCTATGCACATTGTGTTCCTCAGGACCGTTGGGACAGCAGCAGCGCCTCAAAGGAGCAGGGCCCAAAACTCAGAAGGCGAATGGGCTGAGGTGACCCAAACCTGGCCTGGAGAAACAATACAACTCGCAACCGTTTTTGGGAGGGAAACATAGGTAAACATATACTCCTAAAGAAACAGGAGCACCACGAGAGACCGTGATGGAAACGTTCGGACAGGTTTGTTGCAAGTCAGATGTTCCTATTTCTAGAGAGCTGGTGCATCAGCCTGGGGTCTCAAGATGAGGGGGCTACTCCCATCGGGTTGGCTTCAGTTGGGCTTCCTTCCGGAACCAACCAACACGGAACCCACCAAAAGACAAAATAGGGGGCACGCCAACCAAAAAGCGCGAGCAAACCAGACCAAACCAACCAATAGGGCCGGTCCAACCCCAAACAAGCACGGAACCCGCAACAAGGCAACACTCCAACCAAAAAGACCCCAAACAAACCGAGCCAAGTCTGAAAGCTAGTAAGCCATTGGATTTTTGGTGATAACCCACTTCTCTTCCCCCATTCAGTGGAGTTCACCCTGTGAGTGGGTTCTCTCAAGTCCACCACTGGCATGGCCAAACATTCAAGACTCCCCTATCTCAAATATAAATGAATCAACAAATCAATTAATAGCCAAACAAACAAATTAATAAACAAACAAACACATTATCAAACAAACAAATCAACGAGACCCCCAGCAAGTCCGAGCCAAATTGTTTCAAGCACCCGAACTCTGGGCCGAACTCCACTGGGCCAGCGGGCGTGCTCCACAAGCCTGGCACGTGGCCAGGTGCCCGCACGGCACAAAGGCCATCTCCGCGGGCGCGTCCATGCCTCAGACGGATCAGACGCTTTGACCGGTCTGTGGCCAGTGCCCGGAGCGGTCTTCCATTTGGGAGCTGTCTTTTTGTTTGAGGCAGCCTTAGGGTTGATATATTTCCCGGACTTTTTGAGTTGGTCCTTGTCTTAAAGGAATATTTCCCCAAACAGTGTGTCTACACTAAGGGGTTCTTACGGTAAGAGAAAAGGCCTTGGTGCCAGATTGAGGTGCCCGCTCTGGCCGCGAGCGTTTTGCGTGGTATTTACCGCAGATTCGTGCTCTTGCTTGATGTCGAAGTGCGTTTTGACTGCGCAGGCTCGCACAAAGTGAGTTGGCGACTTCTGGCCGCGAGCGTTTTGCGTGGTATTTACCGCAGATTCGTGCTCTTGCTTGATGTCGAAGTGCGTTTTGACTGCGCAGGCTCGCACAAAGTGAGTTGGCGACTTCTGTCCGCGAGCGTTTTGCGTGGTATTTACCGCAGATTCGTGCTTTTGCTTGATGTTGAAATGCGTTTCGATTGCGCAAGCTCGCACAAAGTGAGTTGGCGACTTCTGTCCGCGAGCGTTTCGCGTGGTATGTGCCGCGGATTCGTGCTCTTGCTTGATGTTGAAGCGTTTCGACTGCGCAGGCTCGCACAAACTCGATGTTTTTTGCTTTTTTGGCGGCTCCGGGGACCGTGGGGGTTTTGTCTCGTGGTCCGACGGCACGGGTTTCCGGCGAAAGGTCCCGGGCTCGATTCCCGCCCTGTCCGCGCGAGCTTGTTTCCATTTCTTTGGGCATGCTTGGATGGTGCTTCTGTGCTGCGACGGCGTCTCGATGGTACTCTGAACAACAACACCCAAAAACAGCAACAGCAACAGCAACAGCGCCACAATCGAGAACAAAGGAAGAAGCTACCTAGCTAGCTAACTCACTAACTCAGGCACTCTGGTGAAACAAACACACAGATCTTGCCTTTTGTAGTGATGCTTACCCACACACACACGCACACACACACACACAAACACACGCACACACGACCATGGCGCTGGCTTCGACACGTGTCTGCTGCATTCTCTTGCGCGTGTCTGTTCCAGGCCGTGTCCTTGTCTTTGTGAATGTGCGCGCAAATACCGCAAAATGATGTTGCAGCTTCCTGACAACAACCGCCGTTTTGCGGCGCAGCCCGCACAATACTCTGCAGCGTGTGACCGCCGCCTATCACTGTGTGGGGTCTCGTGCCGGGGTAATTATTAGTTTGCTTTTAGTTCGTCCTGGACCTTATGAGTTATGAATAGTTATGGTCTGCCTTATGATTTTAGTCAGGATTAGTCAGTCTAAAGGGAATAAGAGGAATAATTGTCTTCTTTTCTTTTAGTCAGTCCTGGATCTGAGTTTTGATCTGCCTTATGACTTTTTCGGGCCTTTTGGCGGACAAAACGCATCTGTAGCATTGGTTTTCTTGGGTTTTAAGGCAAAATCACAAATATATTAAACAAATCGTCCTTTGGTGGCCCTGTCCCCAGCCAAATGGGCCATAGACTGCAGATGTTGACCAAACCGCAAATGTCTCGCTTGCGTCTAAGAAACCAGCAAACCAGGAAATTGTACTTCATTGTTTTTAGCCGGTGTTGGGCAACTACCAATCCTGCAGCTGGTTCTAGGATTGAAGGAAGGAGAGGGGCCTGCTGTGAAAAACAACAGGTTCACATAGTTCATAGGGAAGGCTTCAGAAAAAATCGATGAACATTTTGTTCCCTGCCCAACAAATTGGAGTCTCCCCAGTTGAATTTGGGGCCCTGTGGTGGACACAATTTAAGGGGGCATGTCCACCCGCCACTTTTGCGGGGGTTCCCATCAAGTTTGAAAGCACAAATCTTCGCAGTCGGTACGGCAGGCATCTGGTTTTCCACTATGTACTCGTGATTGGGACCTGCTGAGTTTTGTTTCCCTGGACTGTTCCTACATGGGCATCTACGTCCCCATGTAGATGTACGCGACAGTGGCCCACCTTAGCCCCGCATTTTCGTTGGGAGGGGCGTTGTGGGAGCCTGCACCGGGTGTCGCCAAATGGCTTCTGCTTGGGACCCTCGACATGGTTGCAGATAAATCCCCATTCTTAGCTGGTGCGAAAGGGTTGCCAAGACACATGTCACATATATATATATGACATATATGACATATACGACATATATACACATATATACACATGTACACGGGCCCTGTTTGGCTTCCCTTAGCAACAAATAAAGACGAGGGAGATCGAAACCCAGAGAGGCGGACAGGAAAATGCACGACTGTGCAACGTGTGTTTTTTGAGGGTACCCTTTTCAGTTTGGCTTAAAAGGAAGCCACACAATTGAAGGAAAACAACTTTTCTTGGGGGGGGGGGAAGGAACAACACATACTTTGACACATACCCAGGCAGCAAAGATCAAACTGGGAAGCCAAGAAAAGGTGCTTGCAGACCTAACCAAGTGGTTCAATGGAAAAGGCAGCAGAGGCCTTCTCCCACCTGCGATCTTTTTCTTGAATCCGGTGTCACAAGGCCGACTCTAGGGCCCCAAAGAAGCCAATTCGCACAAACCTTTGCTTGTCTTCGACAACTGCGCTTCACCTTGGACCGCCGTATCTGTACAGGCAACCTGCACGCACCCAGTCCGAGGATAAGATTGCAATCAAAGTGTCCTGCAGGCTAACATGGAGCCTTTACAGATTAACCATACCATTTGGGTAGTGTTTTTTTGTTGGTGCTCGGGGCCTATACACTGCACACATGCCTACGCGAGCGCCTACGCAACGCCTCCGCGACTGCAAGGGGTGCCTACGCGCGCACGTTTGTCTCTTGTCGCGCCAACGCGGACGCCTACGCAAGAAAATGCGCGCCGCTTTTTTCCAGCTCGAGCTTTGCAATGCCAAGTCAATCGTTGTCTGACACAGATGCAGATGATGTAGAAGAAGCAGATGCTGTGGACGTTGGATTTTCCAGGGATCCCCTTTGTCGTGGCTCTGAGTCAGCATTTGAGCAGCGTTTTTTTGGTGGTTCGGGGCCTATACACTACTTGCGCGCCTACGCGAAGGCCTACGCAAGCCTACGCGGCCTGCGAGGGGCGCCTACGCGATCACAAGTCAGCTTCCAGGCGCCCACTTACGCGGGCAAACGTTGAGTTCAAGAGTCGAAGTGCGCTGTGGCAGCTCCAGCTGGAAAATCGCAACTTTTCAGTGCAAGTGAAATTTTGGCAGCTCCGGCTCTAAGATCAGAAATGCAGTGCAAGTGAGAATCCAACATCTGTCCAAGGATCTGGCTGCTAGAAAAGGTCTACGCACCCAAAATGAGTTGAAAGCCTACGCGAATGCCTACGCGGGGCCTACGCGGAGCCTACGCGAAGACTGCAGAACAAACCCATGCCCATCCATACGCATTGTAAAACATAAAGCTTCAGACAATACATAACAACTCCATCAAGTGCCTACGCGCGCGCCTACGCAAGAAAAAATACAAGGATGTGCGCGAAATGCCTACGCGATGCCTCCGCGCGCCTACGCCCCCCAGCTAAATTGCCTACGCGGACATGATGCAGTTCCCTTTTTGTATAAATCCTTGATTCCAAGAAAAAAACGCTGCCCATTTGTGCTGGGACCAGATCTAGCCCAGTGATCTAGCTCATCAAGCTTCTATCTCTGTTTTGGGATCGGAGTTCAAATTCTCCCCTGCAAATTAATTAGCATGAACCCCCGAACACCTGTCATTTGTCATGTTGGAGATATCTCCGTTTGGGGAACCCTGCAAGTACTGTCTCCCCTGAGATGAGCAGCACAGAAACCAACCCGATTGTTTGCTACGAACACGGTCCGCCCAAGAAGGATTTTACGGGTCGGGCCCCATTCTCTTCACACTGCTCAGAAACCGCGCACGCGTTTTAGGCCATGCGAGGCAAAAAGCAGATCCGAACGGAGAGGGTACGGCTAATGAGTGGAGCTCGGGAAGTGGGACCCTCAAACTAAGTCGTGAGCCATATTGCCCCAAATCTGGGGGACAAGTCTTGGTTGACGTAGGAGAGCAACAATTTCCGACTAAATCACAATACGCAAAAATGTAAAATGTTTCCCAACAACAATGAAGTTTAAGTCCCAGGTTGAGGGCCCAGCTCCCAAGGCGCTCAGAGAATCCGGCAGTTACAGCTGGGCTTGTCTTCAGGCGGCAGCCCCAGCGCGACACGGCACTTCTGGATCTCCGCCTTGTACTCCTGGTGGATGGCCGCCTCCTGAAGCTCTAAAAGAACCCATCTGTTTCTCATGGGCTTTGAATTGGCTTCGGTTTCCCTTTGGGCTTGAATTTAATACCAACCAAACATAGGCCCCCGAGAAAGGGGGGAAAAAGAGGCCCCCGAAAAGGGGGGGAAAAGAAACAGGAATAATTACACCATAACACGCCTCAACTTTTGCCCCAGCCAAAAGCGATATGAGTGCGTCATTTGTTGAGGTTCCCTTTTTAGTGGTTGTAGAGGGCAACCAAAGGGAAACCCCCGAATTCAAATAAAGACAAGCCCGTATCCGCAAATTGGGCCATATATCTTCTGAATCTCAAAATGTGGGTCGCCCTTTTGTGGGAGCCCCTCAAAATGGCTGTTCTCCTTTTGCTTTTCCTTCAACCAATCCCAAACGGCGGCGAGCCTCAAAAAGCGCGAGCCACACATGTAGAAGCTCAAAGAAGCGATCCTCGGACCTTTGGATATAGGAAACTACCGGAAAAAAGCCGTTTCAGGCGTGTTCTCAGCGGACTCCCCGATTTCTTCTTGAGTTCACCTGTTGTGAGGTGGGTGAAATAAACCCAAGTAGTGGAGCGTCACCCGTTTCAGGCTTCCCAGTCGTGGTTGGAGATAAGCCCAAATATCATCTGCCTAAGTCTCCCTTTCAGCTTCGATGTGCTCCGAGCGTCACTTTGACACAAATTAGTCCGCAAAAAAGAAGAAGAACCAGACCCCGTTGCAACCCTTCCTTCACTCCAACCCCACATTTTGGAAGCATGAAACACAAACAAACAAAACCCCCACCCACCATCCCCACCTCCGCCCCACCCCAAGCCACCCCTCCCCATGTCCTGGGTGTCCCTCCGCCTCACCGCCTCGAACTCCCGCGCCTGGCGCCGCAGGAAGCGTAGCGCCCCGTAGCCCAGGGCCGCCACCACCGCCGCGCACAGCGCCGCGGCCAGGCCGCAGCCCAGCATAACGCAGGGCACGGACAGCGCCACCGAGAGAACCCCCGCCACGTCCTGAGATCTAAGGAGTGGGGAGGGGAGGGGGCCTTTTTTTGTTGCGACGTCCTGAAAAGATCCAAGGGCCGTGTTTTGAGTGACATAACACAGGACATGGAGAAAGACAAGGTAGACGCAAAGCGCAAAGCCAGGTTGTCGCTGAATGCGCTGTCCCCGAATGGGGGAGGGGGTGATCAACCCCTGGGTCTGTAACTCCCCGCGAAGAAAAAAACAACATTTGTGGGTGTGACTTTTTGAGGGGTAACGCCTTTTTATCTTAGTTGAGAGCGAAACCAAAAGGAAAACCACAACTCGTTGGATCCCCTATTTTGACACGTACCCGCATGTGCCACAGTCAGAGCTCTTGCGGGCAAGTACAGGGGTGTTTTTTGGCTTGATGGCTTGTGGTCAACTACACGTGCTCCCCCAGGCGGACATGGGACATTTAGCGAGCTCGCCGTAGACGTTTTGAGACACCCACATCCCAGGCCAAGTGGGTCCAACCCATGGTTGGATTCGCCCACTTGGCCAATGCCTGAACCATTGTCTAAACAACAACTCCCCTTTTTGGGCCGTTAAAGGCGGCCATTTTGGTTGGTTTAAACAAATCCTGCAGCCCGATTCCTGAAAACCAGAGCAAGCAACCCAGGGAACCAGCCTAACTCAAAAACCAAAGTACCCAACTTTGGGCCTGGCCCAAATCTCCCTATGTGAATCGGCGGTTCCCTGCCTGCCATTTTCGCAGCGCCCAGCTGCCTGCGGCCCGGTGCCACACCAGCGCAGCTCCCCCCAGCAGCGCGAATCGCGCCCCCGGGCCGCGGCCCCAGCGCCGCTGCCAGGCGTAGCGCTGCAGCAAACCCGGCGGCGCCAGGTACAGCAAGACGTAGAAGAAGCGGCAGGAAAACCTCCGGGGTTTTCCCATTGCCCATGGCGATCGAATTGCTTGTTCTTGTTCTTCTTGTGTTTTTTGTTTTGTTTTTCCCGGCAAAGGGAAGGCATGACTCGAGTCCAAATGGGAAGGGACTTTGATTAATGGGTGCCTTTTCCATTCCCATTTGCTGATTCCATTTGCAGGCTATTGGCAGGCCCCTGATTTGGGTGTGCCTTCCTTCTTTGAGGGTTAACATTTTTCAGTGTGGTTTACAGAGAAACCGAAAGGAAGCAAACCGACTCTTTGCGGGGTTCCCATATATCGAAACACACCCATTTCATTTCCCATTGAAAACCACCAACAAGAGTTTGCCATTTTTGACGTGGTCCTATTTTGAGACAATCCCCCATTGCCCTTTGCAACCTCTAGGTGGCAAAACAAGCGTGTCCTTCGGGAAGTTGCGGTTTTTGCGCTTGGTTTCTGGCTACTTTGAAGCCCGAAGTGGATCCCCAAAGCAGGCCGGCCGAGCTCAGCTGACGAAAGAGGCTGGCAGTCTGGGCCTGTAGGCCACCACTGTGACACCCCTCGCAGCTCGCAAGGAGACGTACATGAAGGCGATCCGCAACACGCAAGCGACGGCTCCGCCCCACAGAACGAAGGCTAAGCACCGCCGCCTTTTGATCACTGATTCCTTGGTTCGCGGAATGGCAGAAAATGACCCTAGACATAAATCTCGAAACATCAAGTCTCAGTCATAGCGATGCCCGAGTGAAACCGAGATGCCCATTCTTGTTGGCAGGCCTGAGTTCTGGCCAGCATCTCTGCCTGCAGTTCCTGCATGCGTCCCTTCAGGGCCTGCTTCCTCCTGAAGGCCACTTCGCTCTGCCAGCGCTGGGACACCTGCTTCCGAGCCAGCCCAATCTCCTTCTGCTGGAAGAAGTTTCGGCCACTCCGGTTGCGAGCCTAGGCCGAGCTGGTCAACTTTTAGAAATGGGACGTCAAGGAAACTCCAAATGGCAAAAAGTTCGGAAGTTGAGCCACAGAAGTGACCACTTGTTGTTGGTTGAAAGAACAATTGAAGGACAAGCAAACAAAAAGACAAAAGGCTGGCTAGCCCAGCTTCCAAACGCCCACTTCTTCTGGTGACTATGCTTGTTCAGGGGTTGAAGGATCACACCCCCACAAACAGTTGGTATTGGGCGTAGGGGGAATTCTGGCAGTTCAAAGGAAGCTGTCAGCTTCCCTCTACTTGGTGGCTTGGATTGGTTGATATTGGTTGGTTTGGTGGTTCGCGGGCAGAGGGTACATGGGCAAAAACCAGCGGTTCAAATCCAAACCCAAACCACCAATCCAATCACCAGTTAGTAAGTACCTGAAGTTGAAAGGCTACATGAAGACAAGGCAGCCAAAAACCAAAAACAAAACATGCAGGAACCTCCCAAACCCAAAAAGGCAACCGCTGTGTGTCTTATTTTGGGGCTCGTTCACAGCGCAATTAAAGAGCCACCACCAATTTGGGGGTTCCCGTATTCGCAAACAAACCAACCTTGTGAACAAAACAAATGCACCTGAGTCACAATCAAAACCCGGTACAAGAATGGTCGACCCAGAACCATGTAAAGAACTAAGAAGGGCGGATATACGCAGCGATTTATGGCAAGGCGATCGTCCCTAACCTTCACTTACAATCGGTTTTGATTTTGGCTCACCTGGCTTCCGTGTCATGTGTCGCCTCTCCGAATCTCTCTGCCACGTGGCCCCCGCCGTCGCCCGTTCGCTGGGCCGCCAAGGCGAGGTCCAGAAGTCGGCCTGCAGCATGGCCTGCCACACCGGCTCCGCCTCGCAGGCCTCGTGGATGCTGCGATCCACTTTGGTGAGGCGCCCCACCTCGGGCGTGGAAAGGAGGGTTGAGGGGGTCTGGGGGAGTGGGGGGAGTATGTTTTCATATGTTTCCTTTTTTCTTAGGGATTTAGATTGTCTCTTTTTCTGTCACAAGTCCATTGGCAGAGCAATCTTGTTTTGGGCATTGGACCCCCCTTCTTAGGGGAGTAACCCTTTCTGTGATGCCAAGGCGGTTGATTCCCATGAAGTTTTATCACCGAAACGAGATGGGAGTTCCATCTCACAGAAACCGGCAACCCAACACCTCATTTCTTGTTGTATCAACATAGGGGCACCCCAGAATGGTTGGTTTCCCGCCACCATGTTGGTTTCTGTTGGTTTCCCGCCACCATATCAACCTTTCTGTTGGTTTCCCGCCACCATGTTGCCCCAGCGCCCTGCCTCGCCGGGGCTGCAGAAGGTGATGCACAGCCCAAAGACATCCCGCCGCAGACCGAGGCTCAAGGGCGAATTTCTGACCTGCAGGCGGAGACCTGCAGGCGATTCCATGCTCTGGAAATCAGAGGTCGCCTGAGACCTGAAGGGAACCTTGAACCAAATCAGGGAAACCAAAAGGTTAATAAGTCCAAACCCGAAAATAAGGTCCCCGAGTAAAGGAATCTTTCTGGTGCGCCCATTTTAGCCCCGGGTTTCGTGAGCTCGCCATAGCCAAATTGTTGAACCAACCTCCATTGGGTTCCCTTAGAAAAACCACAGAGTCTTCTTTCTTCCAAAGCTTTGCCCAAGCACCTTTGCTTAAGACCCCAGTATGCACCGGGGGGGATGGCACCACATCACGGCTTCGCTTGCTGCTGGAGCCGCTGCTGGAGCCGCCGCTAGATGCGGCGCCCATTGCCTCGAGCCTTGAGCTTTGAGCCAATCGGCATCCTTGCATCGCCCCCAACCCCAGTTTCACGTGGCTCCACACAAGACCCCTCTTGCAAATCTGGGGGTGGCCCGCCAAAACGGGCAAATCCCCGTGAAAAACACCACAAACACTAGCAATTCACTTGGCACGCCAGGTTGGCGTTCTGCTACATTGAACGGTCAATTTGAAGTGCAAAAAGCTCTCTGCATTTTGCCATCGAGCCAAAGAGCAACCAAGCCATGTGGGAAAGTGGTCGCCCTTTGCCGTGACACCGATTCTGCGGAATTCCCTGTCAGTCCCAAAGTTCTGCTTTCCGTGGTCGCACTGGGAACTGGGGGCACTGAGCCCCGAGCAGACAACGCACTCGGCTCGCTCCGGGGCCACCTGACCCGCCAGGATGGCTGTGGGTCAAAACCAATGGGATCTTATTTTGGTTGGTAGGTGAATTCACGACCCATTTTAGAACCTATGTTAGTGGTTGGATTTGGATGTTCACTGGGGGTACGGGATTTTGACCCACAGCCATGTGGGTGTGTCCGGGTTTTAGGGGAGGTGGTTTTCCTTTCAAAAACTACACAAATTTCGGATCTTGGGACCTGCTTACGAGCCGGATCATGGCTGTTGTGTTCCAGGGTGTTCCCCGTTAGAACTCAGCGCCCACTATACACTACTGGTGCGACCGGTCACGGAGTCACGGACCCGCCTGCATTCCGCTTCTGGAAGATGCATCCCTGTCCCCATCGCTCACGGCCACGATCTGGGCAGCGCCGTCTGGCGCCTCAGTCTATCGTTGCGGTACCCATTTACTAAACAAGTGTCAACATTGCTTGCTCCTTGGCTCCAGAATCTGTGACCCAAAGGCGGAGCCAAACTGATCCAACAGCCAGCCACGCACCCCGCCTGCACCCCGCTTCCGGAAGATGCATCCCTCGCGTCATCGCTCGCGGCGATTTCGGCGCTGGCCGGCGGTGCCTCTGGAAACTCCGCCGCTCAGTGATGCTCCCCAGAAATAGAATGACCTAGCAACCTAGAAAACCCGGCTGTCCAAAAAAGGGTCCCTCCAAAATGGGCGGTTTCAAACCAACCAAAGACACTCTCCAAAAACGTCCACCGGGACGTCTTTTCCCCGCCTCGGCCTCTCGGAAAGCGTCGGCTTCGGAACCTCCTGCTTCGGCCGTCGTTGGCGCCTCTGGCTCCGGGGCCGTCGCGGGCGTCGCCACGGGCGCGGGCGCGACGGGCAGAAGCTTGTCTTCGGCCAGCGAGAAGCGCTCGCCGTCCAGCAGGACCTGCGCGCAGGACTTTTGAAGGGCGTGTCTTGTCTTTGAAAGTACCCTTTTGTGTTTTCAAAAGAAGACCAAAAGGAAAACCACAGTTGTAGGGGTCCCCCCTAAAAGCGGCACAGCCCAGTACCAGTTGCACTCAAGTACCAGTTGCGCTCAATGCGAGCGGCGTGCGCGGAGAAGGGCACTTAATCGGATGTCCTCTTTGATTTGCACGAACATCCCAAGCCTTCCACCTGCCCGCATTGCCAGCATCCTTCTCCTCAAGAGTGCCCACCATACCGTTGAGCTCCGGATGCGAAGTGATACCTTCCACCTTCACGGTCATCCCAGCCTGGGTTGGGGCGATGCAACCCCGCCGAATCATTATTGAACCGCTGAAACAAACCGCCAGTCTTGGGCCAAGCCCATGTTCAAATCGCCATTCTTTCAAGGCCCTCCATTCTGGTGTCCCTTGCAAGGAGGCCGGATCGGATCCGTTTCGTCATGTTTGCCTGCCCGACTGAGCCGGCCTGCAGCGATTCCTGTGAGGCTGCGACTTCTTTGGCCTCTACCTCATCTAGCCACCCTGAGAGCAAAAACTCCGCAAACTCCTCCTCATCTCCGAAGCTTTGACTCGGCGGCGTTGGACTCGTTTGAACCTCAAAGAAAGAATTCACCTCCACCTGCGAAGCGAGGCCCCCGAACAACAGGACGTCTTCAAACGGCTGTCTCCTTTTTGAAATGTCCGCTACAACCAGGACGTCACCTTCGCGAATCAAAAGAAGATTCGTATAGGGTGGTCTCACTGCTACTGGGTTTTTTTTCTTCAGCACTCTTTTTTGAAGGTTCCCCTTTCGGATGGCGTTTCGGATAGATGTGAGCTAATAACCCTACTGCCCAACTGGAAATAAGGAATCATCAAGTCAGGGACTCGTCATAGTGAGCCTGTTCAAATTTGCCCGGTTGTTTTTCTGTCCCGTTTACGACAACACCAAACCATGTTCATTTGGTTCAAAGAGGGTACCCTCCAACAAAAACACACACACACACACACAACCATGTGCGTGTGTCTTTTGTTTGGGAATGCCTTTTGGTTACAATTTGTAGGGAGACCCCAACAAATTGGCGCCCACCCCCAGACCCCGCTATGAACCCCGCCTCAGGAAACTCGAAGCCCAAGGCCTGCAGTCGGCCCATCAGCGCCCGGCTGGCCACAGCTCCAGACTTCAGGTCCCACATCTTGCGGCCTTGATCGAAGATGGCGCCCCCCGGCACCTGACGAGGCACATCTTCTCTGCCGCCCCAAGTGGTTCTTGGGATATGTTCCAAGGGGGAACCCATGGTAAACCGATGATGGCAGCAAACACGACTTGGATGATGACACTCAGGTAAACGATCGTGATCATATTCACCCAGTGGGTCGAGCCCCAGAAAAAGCGCTGCGGATTCCCATAAGGTCAAACATCCTCACAATTACCTTCCTGGAGGTTTTAAGGCGGTTCCCGCTCCCAGCCATTTTGCGGGAATCCTTCAGAACCCAGTCTTTCCACAACCCACTCCTCGGGTTCCATCTCTCAACACCCCCCCCAGCGTTTTTCCTCTGCGTTCCATGCAGCCACTTGGGACCCAGTTGACAGGGCTACTGTCCTTTTGGAGCATCACTTTGAACGGCCCAAAAGGCGATACTTAACACCACTCCAAGGCGAAAATCTTGGGATTTCTTATAACCCCTGACTTTTTCAACCGTGTCTTTCCCCGAAAGCATGGCGAAGGGTTCTTCCGCTGGGTTCACTTGAGTTGTTCTCATGAGAGTCATTACAAGGTGTCATTGCAAGGAATCAGCATCATGAAAGTCATTGCAAGGAGTCATTGCAAGGAATCATCATCATGAAAGTCATTGCAAGGAGTCATTGCAAGGAATCATCATCATGAAGTCATTGCAAGGAGTCATTGCAAGGAGTCATTGCAAGGAGTCATTGCAAGGAGTCATTGCAAGGAGTCATTGCAAGGAGTCATTGCAAGGAGTCATTGCAAGGAGTCATTGCAAGGAGTCATGGCAAGGAGTCATTGCAAGGAGTCATTGCAAGGAGTCATTGCAAGGAGTCATTGCAAGGAGTCATTGCAAGGAGTCATTGCAAGGAGTCATGGCAAGGAGTCATTGCAAGGAGTCATGCAAGGAGTCATTGCAAGGAGTCATTGCAAGGAGTCATTGCAAGGAGTCATTGCAAGGAGTCATTGCAAGGAGTCATTGCAAGGAGTCATTGCAAGGAGTCATTGCAAGGAAGGAGTCATTGCAAGGAGTCATTGCAAGGAGTTATTGCAAGGAGTTGCAAGGCAAGGAGTCATTGCAAGGAGTCATTGCAAGGAGTCATTGCAAGGAGTCATTGCAAGGAGTCATTGCAAGGAGTCATGCAAGGAGTCATTGCAAGGAGTCATTGCAAGGAGTCATTACAAGGAGTCATTGCAAGGAGTCATTGCAAGGAGTCATTGCAAGGAGTCATGGCAAGGATTGCAACTTGCACTTGACTCCTTGCAATTGCAACTTGCACTTGACTCCATGCACTTGCAACTTGCACTTGACTCCATGCACTTGCAACTTGCACTTGACTCCATGCATTTGGCTCCTTGCACTTGGCTCCTTGCACTTGCAACTTGCACTTAACTCCGTGCACTTGCGACTTGAACTTGACTCCATGCACTGGCTCCTTGCAACTTGCAATGGCTCTCATGACTCCTTGCAATGACTCCTTGCAATGACTCCTTGCAAGGACTCCTTGCAATGACTCCTTGCAATGACTCCTTGCAATGACTCCTTGCCATGACTCCTTGCAATGACTCCTTGCAATGACTCCTTGCAATGACTCCTTGAAACAAGCAAGGAGTCAAGTGCAAGTTGCTAGTGCAAGGAGTCAAGTGCAATTGACTTGCGAGGAGTTAAAATCTCTTCTTAGGGCGGCGGGGTAGTGCCGACGACACTACACGAAAATCGACCCTCTGCGGGGATCGGCGTGGTCGAGGTGCAAAAACCAATGGTTTTTTGCGATTTCTAAAGTTCCCGCGCGACCCTCTGAGGGGATCGGCGTGGTCGAGGTGCAAAAACCCATGGTTTTTTGCGATTTCTGCGGTGCTCGCGCGACCCTCTGCGGGGATCGGCGTGGTCGAGGTGCAAAAACTCATGGTTTTTTTGCGATTTCTAACATGCTCGCGCGACCCTCTGCGGGGATCGGCGTGGTCGAGGTGCAAAAACCAATGTTTTTTTTTGCGATTTCTGCGGTGCTCGCGCGACCCTCTGCGGGGATCGGCGCGGTCGAGGTGCAAAAAACCATGGTTTTTTTTGCGATTTCTGCGGTGCTCGCGCGACCCTCTGCGGGGATCGGCGTGGTCGAGGTGCAAAAACCCATGGTTTTTTTGCGATTTCTGCGGTGCCCGCGCAACCCTCTGCGGGGATCTGTGTGGTCGAGGTGCAAAAACTCGAGGCTTTTTGCGACTTTTGTTGTTCGAACTGGTCCTCGGGAGTTGTCTCGTGGTTCGCGCGCCTGCTCCCGGAACCGGCGGGTCGCGGGTTCGATTCCTCAAGTTGCACAGAGCAACTTGCGCAGACCAACTTGCACCGACCAGTTTGCGCAGAGCGCCTTGCCTAGAGCAACTTGCGCAGAGCAACTTGCGCAGAGCAACTTACGCAGAGCAACTTGCACAGAGCAACTTGCACAGAGCACCCTGCCTTTGCTGTCTCGCGCTTGCTTCACGAATGCTTCGTGTAGGGAAAAAGAACGCATCCTGCAGCGTTGGGCCGACCTCGCTTGCGATGTTCTGCTTTCGGGCCAACCGTGGTCTAGTTTTTGGGAGGGAGAAGGAAAACCGCTAGGGGGTCACCTAGCAAAAAGGAAACATGGAAGCACCCACATGAATCAGAATTGATTGGCACTCACGTTTCTGCTCGTAAGCAGGTCCCAAGACCCGAAATTTGGAGCACGCCTGCTTCACCGCCTGCAGCATGGCCTGGAACATGCCGCGCCGGCTCTGTCGCACCGCCTGGGCTTGTTTGTACCCCACCCCCTCAGGGTGCAACCGATTCTCAGTGAAATCACAGCCTGGGGATCCCCATCTTGATGAAACTGAGGTTAAGAATGCTGGTTACATGAATGCGCCATTGTCTTGGCTCAAGGGGACCTGGATGTGCTAAAGCAAACAGAACGCAACCTGGGGGGTTGGAGTGTTTCGTGGGTGTTTGGGGATGTACGCAACTTCCCTGGGTATGGGTTTGGGGTAGCGGAAGCAGTCTCAGAATAATCCCTGAGTTCCACCGATTCCCATTCAAATAATTGCAAGGACCCAATTCCTCCCGGGTGAAAAGACGGTGGTGTTGGGTATAATCCTCCCTGTTTTTGAAACCCCAGGGAATCCTTTTGAACATGTTTCGGTGGAAATGCGAATGACAAGTGGACATGAGCGTACTTGGCAGCTGTTGATGCCGGCAAACTAGCAAGGAAGCTTCATACACAACGCTCAAAACGTTGTACATGGTTTGAGTGTTGCCACTAACCCACAATCCACCAACCCAAGAGATGTAGTAGAATATGTAACCGCTCGACAATATAGCCTCTGTCTGAGCAATACGTATACCCTTTTCCTAGAGACTAGTTGCGCAGGCCCTCAAGCTGCCCAGAAGAAATTGGACATAGCTCGGTCTCCCAATTTGGAGGAGAACGCACCCGTCAGCTTGTTTGACGTTCTTGGGCTGGGCCCACCATGTTTTGGCTGGCGGAAAATCCACGCCTTTCCAAGAGAGCAAATCACATGAAAGCTACGTACAAGAAGAAGCGGAGTTGGGATACCGAGGTGGTGTGGACAATTTGTGTCAACAATCAAACCTGCGTTCCCTCTCGAGTGTTTTATCTTTTGAGGGAAGCCCAGGGGATGGTTCAAACTATAGCTGTTGAAACAACACGTTGCTTAAATCACTAGACCTATGCTAAGGGATTGTTCGAACGACGGCAGACTAAACAACAAAATTGGGGGGGAAGCCGCGAATCATTGTGGGTTTTTACCCTTTGGACATTCTACCAAGCTGGTTTGCACTTGGTTTGGGGGCGCCCTGGGCCCACCCCCCCCCCCCCGAGCCTCATCGGTGCTCCACTCCGTGCTCAGCTCCACCAGGTGCTTCCCATCCTTCCGCCGCAGCTGGAAGCGCGCCCAAGGCGCAGCGGGCGGCGGCCGCGCGCAGAGGATCATGGCGAGGCATCGGAGAACCGAACCCTAAGGCCCGGCCGTGTGGTTTGCGTGCCCTGTTGGATTGCTTGAAAGGGGCAGGACACAGAAATGTTTTTTAAACATAAAATAAAAATCGGGATCACCTGGTGAGGGCTGGGGCTTGGAGTTGGGGTTTGGCATTTAAGGTGCAGTAGTGCCCGATTGAACAAAAATTGAGGTGTAGCGCAAAAAACTAATCTCAAAATGTGTGTGTGTGTGTTTCCCCTACAACTGCGACACATGATTGTGTGTATTGCATGAAGTGCGTGGGATGTAGTGGTGCGTGTTTGAGGGTAGGTTTTTTAGGCTTCAAGCGAAGCCAACAAGGAAAGCCATCATGTTGTGTCCCGGCCCCCCTAGTTTGGCACATATAGCCCAAAGGCTTGAGTGAATTTGGCAACCGCGTTACATAAATGTGGTTTTCATGAAGCCACAAACATGCTTAGTTGCAATAAACTCCACGCATGTTGTTTGAGCAAAGAAACGCTCGGTGTGGGATCACAATTGCCCCAAATGAGGCTTCCAGTAAAGGTTGGACCAAAGGAATTCGGCTCTCACTTAAGCCCTAAGTGTTTAATCAACATTTTTCTTGGTTGCCATTAACGCAGGTCATGCTCCGGTTAAACGCTATTGCCCAAGCCTGGTTCTTGCTTCAAACGCCCTGCCGTTCCCCCCGTAAAAAAAGAAATGCAGATGGGATTGCCGTGGGATCACCATGTGCTGCGGGCCAGAAAACGCTTCGGTTTGGTGTTTACCTCTGGGCAGTGCCGCGTGTGCCTCAAAATGACGCGGCCCCGACTAGGTGGTATCTCTTGGTTCCCACTTAAACGTCTCGAAAATGCAACACATCGTCGACATGATGCTGCTTCTTTCACAGAAGGGTGGGTCTTGTTGCGCCGATCGAATCATCCGCGAGGGGTGGGCACCAATGTGCGCAGGAGCCGCGATCCCGTCAAAGATGGGGAGGTCCTGCGGCGAGCACTGCTCAGCAATTGAGGTCTGAAAACCAAAACGGACGTGGAAGAGACCCAAACAAAATAGGTAGGGCTAAGACTGTGATCCCATGACATGAGGTGTTGGGCGGGGACCCAAGCTTCAGGACTTTGGTGCAAGGACCTTGGTGGAGCTTATTTGGATCAATGGGTATACCTTTCGGTGGACATGGTGGACATAAACAAACATATTGTATTAAAAATTAGACTCACCAACGATTTCGATCGTATCGGCACCCTTTGATGTGCTCGAGTGGACCTGTCTGCAATGGCTGAAACCAGGTTATGTTCTACCAGTCGGCAGTTCCCAAAGGATCCGATCGGCAAGCCACAATTTCAGGTATGCCGGACATTTGCCGTTCTTTACCTCCAGATTTTACGGGGTATACGGACTTGCCCAACGGATCCTCGGCGCGTCGGTCGGATCTTTCCAGAAACATCGATTTCTATGAAACGAAGGTTGCCGCCTAGGGGCCACCTGGAACTCGGAAACCTGCGGCGTTTCGCCGCGCACACGCTGACGCGCTGCTGTTGGCAGCCTTCAAGAAGCCCGCGACATCACACCGGTCGCTGTAAGCGGAGAAGGAATGGCATGGGGCGTGGTGTTTCACTTTTCCTCCCGAAGGAGCCAGGAAATCATGGCACGGCTCACTCAATCGTCCGGGTCCTGGCGAGCAAACCACGTAGAAAGTCCGTCTGTGAATAACCCCCAAAGGGACAATGCTGATCGTGGACAAAGACGTGTTGATTTTTCAGGAGGGTCCTAATCTAGAGGAGGTTCCGGATGACTTTGAACCCAAGAGGAGATTGCAAATTATGACTGGTTGGGTTACACACGGGCATTACCTTTTAATCAACCAGCAACCAATGTTGAGGTAGTCAGCTAGAACAAAATCAAAGCCACATTTATCTGCAACGAAGCATCGGATGCTGCACAAGATTGCGAGGTGCTCATCAAGCGTGGTGGAGGTGCCGTAGGCTTCCATCTACTCGTAAGTCTGAGCACGCGACTGCACATGCTCACATGTCTCATGTGTCAAAGCTAGGAACCCCGTGTTCATGTTTAGCCAACTGATTGGAGTTCCCCTCCCAACAAAACAAGTCTAAGGAACTTGAAAGAGGGTTCTTGCTAGAGGAGAACTCTCCAAAGGTTTGTTCTCAAGGCAACTGATTTCAGTTCTTTCTTCCCCACACCTCACGACTTCACCAGGCTCCCGGCTGAGGGTACTGGCTTGCAATAGTTGATCAAGCACCTGGCAAGTCGGAGAACAAAACGGCAAGTTCCGCATAGCTGTAGTCTCGCTTCTGGGTCCCTACTTGAGCGTCTCTTTCTTAGGGGACCCCCCAAAATGGTTGTTTTATTTTGGGTTTGTCTTAAAACGACTAAAAGGAGGGGGGTGCCCTCAAAAAAGGCGTGATGGATTTCGACCCCCGTCCCATTCCGTCCTCCACTTGGACCCTCTGCGAACCGGCCTCCATCAAAATCTCGCGAGAAGAAACGATGCCCTGGCAGGCAACGGTCGAGCTGCGCAACGCTCACAGGGCGGGGGGGGACCCATATGTCCCCTTTGAACACCACACCAAAAGGAAGAAATGGGGAGGTGATGCTTGAAACATCTTAAAACCACGCAAAAGGGGACATATAGGACTGGCTCAAGTCACATGGCGCACCACAATTCGAGCAATCTCGTGAGAGCTCAGAAAGATGCGCTGCAGCCTCGCAAGGAGCTTCAGCCAATCGGATTGGTCAGCCGGCAAGAGATGGGTTCGTCATTTTTTAGGGACTCCCCATTTTGGTTAATTTCAAAGGGAAGCCAAAGGAAACCAACAATTTAAGGTTTCCCCCATTTTGAGACAAGCCCAGATGCAGTCGGCTTCCGAAGTCGAGGTCCGCACTTTGATGCAAGCAAACGTTTGGCGAGCACGTGCAGCGTCTCGTGATGGTCAACAGAAACCACCTGAGTCAAATGGCGGATCAGCCAAAGCAGTGTTTTTCGGGGTCCTGGAAGATCAAGGTCAACCAACTCTTCAGCCGCCGGCGTTGAATCGGCGCAGACTCCGTTGGCGCACCAACTTGGCCGAGTCGACTGCCACGACCTGTCTCCGGAGGCAGCTTTTTCTCATGGAACGCCTACATGGAATGGGCCTGTCTCAAAATAAGGGATGGACCCTCTTTCTTCGACTCTGTTTTTGTGCCAAACGGCAAGGCAAGCAGGTCAAAACGCTTGCTGGTCCCTGGTCCAACTGTGTTGGTACAGTTGGCTGTGGCTCAAAAAACCGGTACCAAAACGGAACCTGGTAAGTGGAAACATGGACCAAAACCTGCCGTTTGCCCCTCCTGTTTAATTTGAGCCACAGCCAGTTGAGCACAGGTCGAACCTTGGCAACCTTGACACGGGACTGGGTGTCGGGCGTTGTTTCTCCAGGCCAGGAAATCATCTATGCTGAATTCAAGCACGTGATACCTGGTGCAAAACTGGTCGAAAGTGACATCCAAAACGTTCTTATGGCGGTTTAAGAGAGAACCACTCGTTTCCAACAAGAACAGTTTGGGGAAACTCAGATTCTCAAAACATATCCCCCCGCCCACCTCTCCACCCCTCCCCCCAAGAAAAAAGGAAACAAAGAAATGTGCGAAAACCTCAACATGCCTTGCCACTTCAAGCAATGCCTGAGAGACACTCACCCCCCCCTTTGCCAGAGGGGTCCTCAGAACCCGTAGAACCCCCTGCTGGTTTTAGAGAACCACCGGGAGTGGCTCCGATCGTCGGGCACTGCTCCGTCTCCAGGACCTCGAACTGGCTTCGGAATCCGCACGGAACTCAGGAGATTTGGGGGAGGTTGTGCTCTCTTCTTGACAAGAAGCGCAGGGAGAGGGTGTGCGTGTGTGTCTGTGGGACGAGGATTTTCCGCAATTGAGAGAACGCATCCGAAAAAAAGGGCCAGAGTTTTGAGCAACCCCGGGGATTCGGATCCTCTCCCCCAAAAGCTGCACCACCCGAATCTCAAACGCGGGGTTGTCAATGCCTGGGGTGCAACTTATGCTCAAACATTCTTGCACAAAGCTGTTTCCACGGTGCATGCTATAGCCCACGGTCAAATCCCGATGGAGGTAGTGCTTCTTTTTGCAGCCCCCAACAAATAATCTTAGTGGGCACTTCAAAAGAGATCTGAAAAGGGGGATTGCCCAGGTGCCGTTTGATTGATCGGGGCCCACTCTCTCGCCGTTTGGGCTCAAAATATCTAACCAGTCACAATGACCTTCGAGCTTTCCTTGAACACTCCGTTCCCCTAAAGTAGTTGGCTTGCTGTTCAACATTTGAACAACATACCATTTTGTACAGTACGCCGGGCCCTTTAAAACTCCTGATGTGGCCGATTGGGTCATGGTTCCATCCTTGTTTGGTGGATGACCCTCCCAACGTCCACGCCAAGTAAAGCCCCAAGTAAAGGCGCTGGGTCTTTTGATGGCACATCTCTCGAGAGAAGCGCTTCAACGCGGGCGAAAGTCCCGCGGTTCGAGTTCCGCGCCAGCTTCAGATCGGCCACAGCCACCACGCCCACGGCAACGGCGCCGCCCATGTCCCCCGACAGCTCTTTCGAACTGGCAGGACCTCGAAAACGCATCGAAGCCGATGCAAAGCAGAGCTTCCCGGGATTTCCGAAATGAAACAAAGGTGTTGAACGAAGGGCTGGGCACCTCTTGGCGGCTTGGATTGGTGGGGACGGCTGGCTTAGAGGGAGAATTGTCAGACCATAAAGAAGCTCTCGATTTCTTGCTGGGCGATTGGGTCCACAACTTACTCTGGTCAAACCAAAGAGCAAGCAACGCTTGTGGAAAATGGCTGCAGAAAATGGACACTAGCACCTCACCCGATTTTTAGCAACCATGGAGAGTCTCCAAAATCGTACTAGGAATCAACAAAAACTGCCTTTCTCGTATACTCAAAAGGCAAATTCACATGAACATCGTCTCCAAAAGGGATCCCTCGTGGATCGGCTCGGCTTAGCTTTGCAGGTGGCTGGCTGCCAAATACTCAGGTTTGATTTCAACTTGGGCGTGTCAGAATCGGTCAGATCCACAACATGTTGCGGTTGCTGTTCCATTTTGGGTTCCAATTTTCGCAAGGATAGCGAGCCGTACAAATGCGCACCCACGCCGCGCGCCAACTTAGGGCCCCACAAATCGTCAACTTTTCGGCATCCATGATCCGTAGAGCGTGCAACACGGTCTGGTCATGAGGCACCGACAGCGCCTGAACCCGGCTCAAGTCACTGACTTTTCGGCTTGGCAAAGACATGCAGAGACTCGCAGATTCTTTTTTGGTATCAAATTCGGGTTGTAGCCCAACGTCTGTCCGGAACTTCGCCAACTCTGGTGGAACCCGTGATAGGCACGCCCAACTTACAAGTGGCACTGCTTCTTGGCGTGACTTGCAAAGTGCACGCTCAACTTGAACACTTCGCAAACGACGAGTACTTCAACCATGGTATCAACGACGTTTGTGGGATTTACGCAGCACGATGTCAAAGAACCAAAAGGGCACGCATCCGCACCTGTGGACAGGAGACTGTTCCCTAACCTGCACCTACCCATTCGCTTTGATCACATTACATGACATGTAAGCCACAATCGAAGCATCCGTCCGGTCTTTGAACTTTGGTCTCATCCGTGTTTCCATTGATCATGGATGCACTGCAAGAACAGGTTAAGGGAGGCCCCCCAAAAACAAACCGTTTGGGGACCCATTCAGACACCGACCCCATCGAAGACCGTTGGGCGTTTATGGGCCCAACAGCTCGGCTCGAAAAAACAAGCGGGGTCCGCAGCTTTGGCCCACGTCCCTTTGGACGAACCTCATGTCGCCTGAAGGACGGCATTGCGCCGGTCAAAGGTGCTCGCCTCCTGGCGAAGAACACAGCGTCGCCACAAGGGCGTGGCTGTTGGAGTGGCAAAGTTGGGTGAGGGCCAAACAAATCGAAAGAGCCAACACCTAGCACAAAAAAAAAACACCGGTTTGGCGGGGTCGTTTTTGCACCTAGGATTGCGATCTGCCTTTGGGGGCCTGGCCCCAAGAATGTTTGAGCCCGAAGACGACACACAACTTGAGTGCACCAGAAGCTGTATCCCTAAGGCCAACCAACTCGACTTTCGTGAACTCTGTCCCTCGACTTCAGCACGGCCGTCGGGGTGTCGAAGCCTGGGCCATGGCCGCCACATTTTACCAGCGGATTGGTCAAGTCTGAACAGGGCTGTGGGGAATGACCACTTTTGTGATACAACAGAAAGGGCTTCCCAAAGACTATTTTCTTCATATAAAGGGGGATTCCCTTGTATCACAGAAGTGGAGCGAAACCCCTTGATCCCACAACCCTGCAGTCTGAACGCTTCTTCCAAATAGTCCAACAGACTGACTCAAGTTCAGGAACCTAGGGAGTGAGCAAGAGGGCGAGTAAACCATCAGGTAAGCGGCGCCTGTGCCTATGGTTACAACCCACAAAAAAACAAAAGTTACAGCCACGGCAAGCGGGGTATGACCACGTTTACCAACCACCAAGCTTTAATTAAAGTACCCCCGAAGCACCCGTGTCTTGGGCTTTTGCTTTGGCCTCCGTTGATCAAGCGGATAGACTTTAAGTTTAGGAAGCGCACATCCCTTTTCCACGTCACCTAAGCAACGGTCAGTAAGTGTGTATTCTGCGATAAACGGCGGTGAAAAAAACTCATGCTTGCTCAATTCCATGTGAGTCGAAACGTCAAAACTCTGAACCAAGGGCCACAGTAAGCAGGTCCTTTGATCACAGTAGGTATAGTTACCAACAAAGGGGCCGCCCCCGCCAACATAGCAGGGCCCCAGTTACCCTTGTTCACACGATCATGGAAGTGCGCAGATAAACCTTAATCTCAAAGCGGTCTCCTGTCTTGACGCATGAGTCACAATCAACACCTAGCATAAACGACGTCTATGGCACAAACAAGCCAAAGTGGCTTGTCAGCCCAAACCTATTCATGGTGTTCATGCTTGGAGTGTGTCCCTTACAACTCAAATGACATGCTGAGCCCAGGACGCAGAGCGAGGTCTAGGAAGTCAATGCAGGAGAAGACCCGTGTCAGCTCGCCTAAGAAGATTCGGATCGGAGATCCCCCGGGTTGGGAGGAAGCCAAGGGGAAGGGAACTTGTCCATGGCAAGCCGCATCCAGTTTGGAGAGCCCGGATGGAAGATACCCGAACCTTCTCCAAAGGAAGCAAACCCAATTTGCGCCATGGTCAAAACTCGTGAACGGTCCATGCCCGAAATCTGTGACACCATGGACCATCCTTATGACCACTTTGTCACTTCTGGGATTTTTTTGGTATCATGCACGTGGCCCTAAACCCAACTTCCCGCAGCCGTGCCCAAGAACACAGGCCTGCTACTCTCAGCTTCCCCCCAATTAGTGGTGGTTTGGAGGGGAAGGGTCCCATTTACCCTCTACAAGATCCAGTTCAAATTCCCAAACCACCAGGGCCAGATGCACGCCACATCAGCTCCCAAGACTCGAATCCCAATGTCCCAGGACCCGGCCAGCAGCGTCCACCAACGGCACACGATGCACCTCTCATTTCAACGCGCGCGGAGCTCGAGTCGAACTCCGCGCGCCTTCCGATGAGCCTCTGTTTTTGATGGCTATGCCCAAGGAGACCTGAAACAAGTTGGAGCCCGTCTTATTCCAAAGGGACACCTAAGGAAACCAGGCATTCACATGCATTCAGGCTGGTCCATTTGGTCTCTGTGAAGAAACTTCAAACAAAGAATGCTCGAGGCTGAAATAGACCATCCCACCCGCACTCAAACAGAACGAGACAAAGCCGCTCAGTTGGAAGTCCACCCAACTTTGACACATTGTCGCTGGATTTCCCCTTAAGTGCAGTTGACTGGTGGGTTCCAACAAAATTGCCAATTTTGGAGGTCCAACAAAGGGGAATGGAGGGACCCCTGACTACAGTGTGTGTGTGTGTGTGTCAAGAATAGGCGGACCCCAAATGCAACCAAGCGGGAACCTTGCAAAAAGAGCAATCCGAGTCCCCAAGGGACGCGCTTCAAATTGCACGTCTGGATGCTACCCAAAGCTTCTTCAAATATGCAAAGTAGCGGGGAAAAAACCCAAAACGATCCAAGCATAATTATTCCAGTCATAGTCTTCGCTTCTTGCATCTGATGCGTTTCGCATGCGTTTCGTGACAACTCGATGCTTGAGGCCGCTGCGGGGGCTTCGCCTTCGCCGAGCCTCGGTCGCTCGCCCGCTTCTGGGCGAGGTGGTACGGAGTTCTGATCCCGACAGCTTCTTCGGGGGTGACTCTAACCCCCAGTGCGAGAAAGTGAACCTTGGGCGTGTGGGGACGGGGATGTCGTGACAAAGTATGCAAGAAATTGAACCTTGGGTGCGTGGGACGGGGATGTCGTGACGAAGTCACCATCGAACCAATCTTATTCTCAGTGATACTCATATGTGTCTGCTGGTCTGCTTGGCCCGGGACAGTTGCAGCACCTTGCTGAGGGGCGTCATCACCGAGGTAGGCCTCGCATTCCGGAAACATTCGTGGGCATGGCGCGGCAGTAAATGCCCTACCTTCTCAACTGAAAGTTCCATATCCCAAACAAACCCAAACAAACCCATGGGCATGCAATCTGAAGACTCACCTGGAATGGCTCCAACTGAGGTCAGTGCACAAAAGTGGAGTACCCGGAGCAGTTGGCTAAAGCCTCGGCGGAGAGAGCGGATAGGATGCTCAACCCACTGAATAGGTTGTAACCATGGCTTGTAGGGAGCACATAGTCTAAACGGATTGCATGGCAGTTTTTCTGATCCACCCTTTGAAACTTAAAGAAGTACCTTCAAGAGCACCAAAAAGAGGGTGAAATCATGTCCAAATCCACAAAGGTCGCATCCAAACCGTTGTCTAGGAGGTACCCCCCGCCCTCACCATGGCTGTCACCCTGGTTTCTCATCGGGCTAGGGCGGCAGCCCCTACCTTCATGCGGCCAATCTCCTTGACGGATGCATCGACGTGTCCGCCTGCAGCAAAAGGTTGGGTCCAGGCCGACTTGGAGAAGTGCACATCACGAAGAAATCATAGAAACCAGCTACAGGAAATTGTGGCTGGAAACTGGCCAAGCGGCCATCAAAATGGATATGCTATCAAATTTGCAGTGGCTGGCTTCTTGGAATGAAGCATACGTAAGGATGCCTAAATGTCCACCAAAGAGGCCCCAAGTCAATTTCATATCAATTGAGATCCCGCCAAACAAGAAGGGGAACACCGGGGCCAGAGTTGCCACGTTTGGCTTGAGGCGCTTGCGGCATCTCTTCACCTCAGCCATGGAGTGCTGCCAAGGAAATCTCCAGGAGCGAGTCACAATTAAAACTTGGGATAGGGGCTACAAGGCGAAATCCGCATCTTGTTAATCTCCCTTGCCTTTCTTCGTGAATTGCACACTGGCCATCTGGTGACAAAATGATGCAGGGCAAACAATAGTGGAACTATAAAAACCCAACCATTGTCTTGGTGTGAACCCTAGGGTTTTGGCTTTGGGTTGGTGGGAAGCTTAAAGGCCTTGTGCGGTGTTCCTTCTCATCCCAAAGTGGGATGGAACCCCCACTAACATGTATCAAACACATTCGAATCGAAATCAACCAGGGCTTCTAGACCCAAGGTCAGCGTTGTGTCACCCCTCGATCCCCATGAGATCCGTTCTCGATCCGCTCATCAGATCTGTGAGGTGCCGGCGATCTCGTGGCAGAGGTCCATGTAGTCGAAGAACTCTCGGCGACCTCCAGCAGCCGAAACGATTTGCCGGGAGTAACATTGATCTCCGTCTTTACGGCTCAGGAACAAATGGGCCACCCTGCATTCCTCACGGAAGGAGCCCCCAACAGGGGCTCTCTCCAAGAAAAATCCGAGCTTGAGCGAGAAAGCAAGAAAGGGGTTCCGCTGAAAAAGCAGAGAGGTCGCCTCACATGATGTTTTTTTTCAGGCACTTGGGCTGGCCCCTGGGTTTGTGTCGGGTTCTTCTCTAAAACAGACCACAAACACGGTGCCATTTCTGGCAGATCCCTTGCAAGTCCTGGGGAGGAGACCGCTCCGGAACTGCACCACCACCTGAAGCCGCGACAAGAAAGCCGGAAAAACCGGGGGGGGGGGGGGGAGGAAAAACAAACGCTGCAGTGCTTCCAGATACCCCACCGGGTAGCCAGGAGAAACCATCCATGGTAAACCCATAGCTTAAGAAACAGCCATAGGATTACATAGGTGCCTGCAAGCACTGAGCTTTTTATTGTCGGTCGGCCTTCTACTAGCGTCTACCCCACCCCCCGCTTTGCTTGTGGGTGTGGGTGGTTTTGGGGGGGGGGAAGTGGCACGCGGGATCAACTGATGCAGCTGCAATCCGAGTGAGCTGCCCAGCGCAAGTGATTCACGTTCATGCTGTGCACCACTTTGGATACCTTGCATGCTCAAACCCTCTCGACAAATGGGCGCAATGCACAGGCGGCTTTCACGGAAAACCCAAAACGACAGCGCAAGCTGGGGCAAAGGCAGAGTCATCCTCCAGAAACACCATGTCCTTCCGAGATGTGATGGGATTGTTGAATTGGAGGACGTGCAATCCGGGAGGATTCTGAATCTGCCACTTGGGGCCACTTGGAGCCACTCCAAGTGGCTGTGCCACTTGAAGTGGCCGTGCCACTTGGAGTGGCTCCAAGTGGCGCCAAGTGGCTCCAAGTGGCTCCAAGTGGCTCCAAGTGGCAGTCCCACTTAAAGTGTCTGGAGATCTGGCTGGGTTCTCACTATGTCTGAGACTGGCTATGTGGCATCACAAAATGGCTTAATCGATGTGGCTTATCTGCAGCATGTGCATGTTGGGCAGCCCTGCCCACGGCAAGGCTGTAGCAGCGGGCAGCCAGGCATTCATTGCTTCATGGCATCTGCTTGTTGCAACAAACACACCACGGGGTAGTCACGGCATGGAGCAACATGCAACCACTAGGTGGAAGGCTCTGCGTCTCTCTCCTACTGAATTTCATAAACCGTTTTTGTTTTGGCTGATGCGTGGCGTGCACGCGCAGTAGATAAGGAGGAAAAATGGTTAAACAGAGAAATAGACAGGAAAAGTTGAATTCTATTTTGCAGACTCCGATACAATATATACGCTATCACGTACACAAGCGGATGTCTTACCTCTCCTGCAGCGCTAGCTTTCTTCATTCTGCCTCCAGCTGGCCCAATTGTTTTGGGTGACGCAAAGTTTACCGAAATCCGAGATGTTTCGCACCGCAAGACACAAACCTACGGCTCAGTCTACCTTGGAAATGGGAAACCTGAAAAAACTGAGTTTTTGCGGAATGTCCAAAAACTCGTTTTTTTTTGTTTATTCGCGGCGTGCACGCACAGTAGGTCATGAGCAAACAGTCGAACAGACAAACGGGCAGGAAAAGTTGAATTCTACTTGCAGACTCCGACACAATGTGTACTTTATCACGCACACAAGTGGATGTCTTACGTGTCCTGCAGCGCAAGCCTTCTTCATTGAGCCTCCGTCTGGCCCAATTGTTTTCGGTGACGCAGAGTTAGCCGAACTCCGAGATGTTTTGCGCTGCTAGATACAGACCTACAGCTTAGTCTACCATGGAAATGGGAAAACCGAAAAAAACCGAGTCTTTGCTGAATGTCAAAAAACTTGGTTTTTTTGTTTTATTCGCGGCGTGCACGCGCAGTAGGTAATGAGCAAACAGTCGAACAGAGAAACAGGCTGGAAAAGTTGAATTGTATTTGCAGACGCCGATACAATATATATATATATATATCTCCCATCAGGCACTCCAGCTGACGTTTTACCTTGCCGTCTCACATCGCGGTGGCAATAGCATCCCGTCACGCACCGGCGCAAACAGCGCCAGCAGCTAACCCACCGCTGCCGCACCAGGCAGCGTACAGGGAAAGCCTCGCGGACAGAGCACTGATACTTCTTCCATCAAAAAATGTGCACAGCACTGCCCCTTCCGCTCGAGCACGCCATGTACACGAGTATTAAAAAAACTGCAGACACTGGCAAACATGTGTGCATGCCGCAACATGACATGTGAAAAACGCTCACGCAGGCACAAACACCCTCACATGTGACTTCACTCGGACCGCAACTCTGTTTGACACTGCCAACACCAGGATCTTCGAAGTCATCAAATTCACCAGGGGGAGCGCCATTCTCCCCCAAATTCCAATGTACGCTCATAGTTCCCAGTGTGTTGTTAGGTGCAGATGCAACGGACGGTTTGTTACAACAAGGTGGTGCAGTGCCAAGTCCATCCCGGTAACCCGCGAACGGGTGCACGCCGGGAGGCCCGCACACCCTCTCGCAAGAAAACCCTTCCCGGTAGTCCGCGAACGGGTGTACGCTGGGAGGCCCGCACACCCTCTCGCAAGAAAACCCCTCCCGGTAGTCCGCGAACGGGTGTACGCCGGGAGGCCCGCACACCCTCTCGCAAGAAAACCTCTCCTGAATGAAATCTTGCTCAGCAGGTAACAAAACTATTGGGTAGGCAAAGGGGTCACCAGTTGCCCAAAAAGCTTCCGCGCGAAGGCCCTTGCTATATCTCATGACCTCCAAACGCTGCAGACTCCGACGCTTGAGACACTTCGCGCTTCTTTTATCGAGGCAGCGCTGACGTTTGCGCGGTTAAAAAAAACGACCATGACTTCACCTCACCCCTGACGGCAGGAAAGCGGTCTGTCAAGCCGTTGTCGTGGCAATAGAAAAACTTGGCCAGCCAGCGTCCTGGCAAAAGCCGCCTGCAGGATCTGAGCCCCCAGAATCTGATCCGGTGATGTTAGACGTCTTGTGGCAATATCCAAAGAAGACAACAAACGATACCCATGGAAACAAACGTCAACCAGGAAGCAAGAGAGCCTAACAGCTCGGCGAAAGCACCAAGCACGCTAGGTCTTCGCAACCTGTCTGACGAGCAGCTAACAATTACCCCAAACAACTTCCGGCTTGGGCAAAACTTCGACTTGAAACCTTGATCACTGTTTGCAACGCCACGCGCCTGCGACAGGGTCAGAAGACGTCTACCGCGCCAGGCTCAGGCCCCAAGATGTTACCAGCAAGATCTGGCCCCGTGATTTAGACATCTTGCAGCAGTAAGTCAAACTGTCAACTAACCCAAACTGCTCCGCGGCAACAAACGTCAATCAGGAAGCAAGAGGGCCTAACAGCTCGGCGAAAGCACCAAGCACGCTGGGTCTCTGCAACCTGGCTTCATATGCAGAAGGATGGATGGCACCTGTACCTGTAATTAGCTGTCATCCAAGAACAAACGTGGACCACCGCGATTCCAACAGCAGTTAGGCTATTGTGTGGAAGCGCTCGGGGCAAAAAACAAACGGAAATAATATATGGTTTTGTTTTTTTTATATGAGAACTCCTTTTTGGTTGATTTTAAGGGGAAACCAACAGGAAAACCACCATTTTGGGGGTACCCCAATTAGAGACATACCCATATGGCAAACGTCGGCACGAAAGTACTCTGTTGTCCGTCGCAGGGCATCGTTTGCGCGACAGCCTCTGAATTCAGGAAATGAGAGGACTGCTATGGCGTGTGCCATTCGACTTGATAATATGTGCTGCCTGACAAGTGTCCAAGAGGAGGCGCTGTTCGCCGCGGCAGCGCAAGTCAAAACTGATTCTACGCATCACCCAGCGATAGGGACAAGACACTTGGCTTTAGAGGACACTGCCAGGTGTACGCACGAGACCTCAGCTTGCTACGTACTAGTCACCAAGACCACTCTCAGCGGACATCCGCAAACTGCGCATCGTCATCATGCCGGAAAGGATCAAAAAGGTCGTGCAATCCGATGGCTTCGCTGAGCTCACTGTCATGAAGGGCTCGCGCCAGCAAGGTGCAGGTTGACAACTTGCTTTGGATTTCAGCATCTCGCTCTGCTATACCGAGCAGGGCATCAAGACTGAAATGCTGGTAGTTCCACTTGGCGAAGCTCAACTGTGCCAAGACGAACCACCAAGCTGGCGACATTTGCCGGACCTGAGGTGCAATGTAGTTCAGCAAGGCCGCCCAGTAGCGTTCCACGCAGACAGTGCCGCTTTGTACTGCTATCCCAGCTCGCAATGTCTGTATCGCCATGTCTCGCCAGTGCATGAAGCTCTCCACTCGAACCGGCCGCCGAAGTCGTCGGAGGTGTGCCCGGACCTTCTTGCTCAGGACGCCCGTCTTGCCGGGGATGATGCGCTGCTGACGCTCCCGTAGAACCTGTCGCCTTCGCAGCAGCGTGGATCTCTTTCTGTGTCGATACCACCGCAGGATCCTGCGCACTTCTGCGACAAAGTCCGTGGCGTCGCGCACATTGTAGTTGCCCTCAGTGTCGTGGATTTTTACCCCAAATCGCCCGCACAGCCGTGCCAAGGTTTGACGGGGCGGCGAACTCCCGAAGATGCCGAGCCAGCTCTGTGCACGAGAAGCGTACGCCTGCCCAAGGAAATCTCGCATGTCCTTCTTTTCCTGATCCGAAGCGCTGCTGGCATCAAGATCGAAGCGTCTGTTCCGCACAGCTTCTTGCAAGAGAGGCTGAAGATCCTGAGGCTGACGCGCGACCATTCAAATGCTGATTTTCCGGTATTTCCCTTCCTGTCCCTTGATATGATCAGACATGTGCAATGTCCTAGGATTTGGGAATGAAGACACAGTCAAAGAAGTGTAGGCCTGTGGAATCAGCATGCAACCTCTCTAGTTCGCTGCATTGAGGCAAGCTCAATTCATGGGATGTGACAAAAGCAGGCCTGAGCTCAGATGTCAGCATGAAATGCTAATCGCATGCCGACCAGTACCTTGGCAAACGAGAGTCCCCGCCCCCCCTTTGCTGTCCTGTCGCAACTCTTGGAAGACGTGATCGGCCGGACAGGTCGGATGCGGCGAGGGTGGCAAGCTGAGCCTCTCCATAAGGTTCCTGTGATCCGCAACAAATGTTGGACCGTCGCTGCTGGTTGGAGGCACCAGTCGGCCCAGCGCCAGCACTTCATGCTGGGGATCTCCCGTTATCCTTGGCCCAAAGATAACTGAGCAACACACGCAGCTCACGTGACCAAAGCAGACACGACCCAAATGATACCGAAGCTGCATGCTGAGGTTCCTGGTGGGATCACGGTCGGGGCCGGGCGCCACAGAGTACGCATCTCCACGAGCTGTGCTTGACACGCTCTGCACACCAGTGCTGTATTTCCGCCTCCAGAAACTCCGCAGGAGCTTGCGATGTTTCGCGTAAGTGTCAGTTGAATGATACACGGGCGGGATCTCATGCTGCGCGAGCCCGGCTGCTTCTCTGTTCGCTCGCCTTACACTGCGTGGCACGCAGCATACTAAAGAAAGCACAAGCAGGCAAAACTTGTAACCTGGCGAGCGGCATCTGGTCTGCTAACTTCTCCAAATCTGGTCGAATGTAGGCCCAAGATTCGACGGGCATGAGTTCGCACGGCTTCAGGAGGCACCCGTCGACGCCACACCAGCCGTAGATGACAGCAGTGGCAGGGCGAGCTCCTGGGCAATGCTTTTTACGCGCACTACCTCGACTACCCTTCCGACAGAAACCTTCACTCTTACAGCTTGGGCGGGCCATTGCATCCCTTATACCCGCAGGGTCCAGTGGGGTGGCTTTATCCACGAGCTGGCCTTTGATGCGAGCAGCTATCTTGAAGTTGCCGTCGCCTTTGACGGCGCTTCCAGAGTACACGTGGGCAGACTTCTGGATCTCTTCGACAAGGCCTGGCAAGTACGACATCAACGCTTGCCGCAGGACCCCGCGCAAAGCCCGCAATCTCGGCAGACAAGATAGCACACCAAGCTGCTGCTGAGCAGTGGCAAGATCCAGGGAGTTCGAAGCGTATAAGTCGAGCAGGTAGCGTTTCACAGCGGCTGCAGTTGGCACCTCAGCAAATTTTTGCACCGCCTGCACCAGCAAGCGCCCAGAGAACCATACAACTCGCTGCTTTGAAGTACGACAGGATAGAGCGGTAGGGAAGTGGCGGCGGATGTCGCTTGGCTTCACTGGGTAAGATTTACCACACGTCAAGCACCGCTCCGGCCGCGTATCCAGCAAATATGGCAGCGGGGTGTCAAGCAAAAAGATTGCTCGCTGACTAAGATCTCGTCGGACCTGAATAGACGGAGCAAAAAACAAAACTGCAATACAACAAGCTGCGAGGCTTCCAACCATTTGAAAGCGTATGCATAGGCGGTAGCGTGCTGCGTCTTTGAATTCACACCAAGGCACCACGACCTGATGCCAGCGCCCGTCCACAAGCGAGCTCTTGTGCTCGGAGGCAGCAGCTGGCTCCACACGGATGATTTCCCCTGCGGCGGCTGGGGCAGTCGGTCGTTCTGCACTTGCTTGCAGAGGGCCCAAGTAGACCTGCACGTCATGGGCATCAGCAGCTCCAGGCTCACACGCAGCAGGCAAGACATTGAAACGCAGCCGGCCCTTCCGGAGATTTCGTGGTTGAATCTGCACGCGCTTGCAGCCCACATCTTGCAAGTCTCTTTGCGCGCACGTCTCTGTGTCTGCTCGAGAGGCAGTCAGGATCGCCTCATCCAGCGTCTCCTGCAATGGAAGAACATCTGCCATGGGCACTTTCCTGCGCTGGAAGGTGGAGACGATGAAGCAAGGGTTCCCTCGTAAAAGCGCACAGCGTCCTGGACGAGGATCGGGCGGGGCATCGAAGGGTCGTCTGTGGTGAAACAAGCTCATGCTGGCCAGATGTCGCAGTCTGGGCAAAGTTCTCCCTGCTCTCAGCCGCTGGGACAAGTCTGCACCCTGGCCATGTCGATCCAGAGAAATGGCATCTTGAGGGTTTGCGGGGGCGTTCCTGCTGAGTCGCTTTTCCCGTTTACCTTTCTTTGGCCGTCTTTTGCTTCAGCAGCAAGCCTTGCGGAAGGTCAGGGCCTCGTCCGTCAGATCTAGGTTTTCTGGGAAACCTCTTTGGCCAAGCTCTCGTGACACCGGACTGTTTCCGCTTGACGGGCTCAGGATGCTGTGACTGCCAGCGATGCGCTGGAATCCACTGCACGCATCCCTTGCGCGCCGCGCTTGAAATCCTCCAAGGCTCCGCGAGCTGCTCAACTTTGTCAAGCTCCCACAAGTGAGGGGTTCCATAGCACAGCCGTTTCTGTTGCTCCAGCAAAGCTTCCCCTGCACGCCGCAGTCCCGGCTCATCCAACTTGTGCGCCGCAACCAGGCGGGCTCGTGCCACAACATCTCCAACGGCAACCAACCCCAGCCAAATATCCTGACTCGGACGGTCCGCACAGCAAAAATGCAACTGGCAAAGCTGGAGCTGGCTCCTTGCCTGGAGCTCTGCTTGGGAAGGCAGCCCCAGGGAAGTCCAAACATGCAAAAAAAAAAGAAGTGAATCCAGCAAGGCATCTCCGCGCTTTGGAGTGAACGTCCCTCGCAAGAGCCCGGAGGCTCGACCGTCGAGCAAGAGGTTCAGGGACTCTTGGGAAAGCAAAAGCACATCCATGGCAAAAGATCGCTATGCCGGGCAACTGCACGTGTGCCGCTGAACCTGCTTCTGCTCACATGGCTCATGCTCATGATGCCGAAATGTTCTGCATCATGTTCTGCCTCCCCATTAGGAAAGGTACTCCGCGAAAAAATGCCACGCGAGCGAGCGACCAGTGGCTCAGAAAAAAGAACGAGGAATGACAAGGCAATCTTTGGCATCAACACGAAACCGAAGTCCTAACGTCAGCGGGCCTGCAGTGTCGCCAGCCGCATTCCACGACGCAAGTCGCAGAGGTAGACATTGGCAGCGGCAGTGATTGCACGGTGATGTAGACCTTGCCACGTGATGTTAAAACCAGAACAATGGGTCCCCTAAAAAAGACGAGCCACCCACTTACTTTCATCCAAATCAGCCGAGGTGATTTCTGAATTGGCAACCAAATTTACCCCAGTAAAATCATCCAACAGGACCAGCGAAAGTGAGTCAAAGAACTCAAACACATTACCCTTGCAGTGAAGCTGTGCCCCCTTTGCTCTAAACCAACCCAGCCTGACCACTCCCGACCACGCAAAGGTGCAAAGACAACCACTGAAGCAATCACATCTTGATCCAATGAGGTAGTCACATAGAGTACCTCCCACCCCACCAAACCTTTGCTGGCTTTGAAGGGACCTAGCCAAAATACTGCCCACAGTTGGTTTCTTCAGCAAGAACCCCCATAGTAGAAACTATGGACCCAGTATATGGGCTTGCCGTGCATCACTGTGGAGCTTGCCACGTAGAAGCTCTGGGCAACCCAAACATGCTCAGGCCCTGCAAAACAAGGAATTGACACGTCCGGATTCTAGTGAAGGAGTATGAGTGTCACGGCACGCAGGGACAACATGTGACGCAGGCCGTCACTCCATGTCGGACCCTTCAGCAATGCGAATCTCTTTTTATGTTCAGGACTGCTTTGCAATCGGGCCGAAGGAACACGAAGCCAGCAGCCTGGCATGCAGATTTCCGGGGCAGCTGTCTGAAGCCTCTGGCTACAATGTCAGCTTCATATTCCCTACTCGCACAAAAGCTCCGAGAGGGCGGGGCTTCAGATTCACGGGCACGATCTCCAAGGATGCGTCCTCCCCGGATCTGTCGTTGTCATCAGAGCAGCAGGCGTCTACTTCCATCCACTCGTTTTCTTCAGAGGTCCGCGGCTGTTTCTGCACCGGCTTCTCTGTGGGCAACACGTCGAATCTGCGAAGAAGCCGCCAAAGCGCCACCCCCAGAAACATGGAGCCCAGAGCAGTCTGCGCCAACGACATTGCTTTGGGGTTTATGTGACCACCTCAGCCAAAACCTCTGGCATGCGGTTAATCGCATGAAGGAATGAAGGACTCCACTCCATCCACCAAGGGAATCAGTGAAAGACGTCTGTTCGAAACATGAGTCTGCGCACGGATCTCCCACCCCAGCACGCCGCCACGTCCTCCAGACAAACACACACCCGAGAACCTTCATTCAGTGGACCCCCTGCAAGGTTTCCAAACGAACAAAACACGACGGTCCGATGTCCAGAATCTACCCGTCCCTGAAACGATGCACCAGAACATCTTTCCAGATCAACAACACCCTTTCATACCAGCACCGGCTTCTCTTTTACCTGCGAGAGCACCGAGTCAATTGACGGTTGTTCAGCCGCACATCATGTTTATTCCTTTCCAGTCGATGTTGGGAGCTAAAGCGCGTTTCCGGCTCCTTTGGCGGCACGCTCCTTGCCGCCGTGCTTTCCACTCAATAAAAACTGCAAGACGGCAATGGCCTGACATGCATTCTGACTGGCATCAGAGACGCAAAAGTCGGACTTTACAGCTACGCTCACATGGCCAAAAGTGACTTCACTCGGCAGCCACTTGCGAACTTCAGAACATATCTGCGAGTAGCCCCAGCTCGCCGCCTGCTGTCGCTGGCGGTGTGCGCAAACTAGGCGTTGAAAAGCCTGGCTGTTAGCTCCGTGTCGGCAGTGACGGGTCAGCTGCTGTTTCCGGTAGTTCCGAATACCAAATAATGGAAACGCTGCCACTGCGTCCCAGGACAGCAAATACTCGAGCGTGTGTATGAAAACCAGTTCCCCGCCAAAACCTTTTACATGTCCGAGGGCATCCGCCAGCTGCGACACTGTCTGAGCGGCCAACATTCCTGACAACGCCGCTGGCTCATACCACAACTGCCGAAGCAATCCTTCCAACAAGCGCTCTGCGCTCCATGTCTTTTGCTCGGACGTGTGCTTGCTACGAGCGCGGTTAGCCTGAAGACCAGGAAAGCGATTAGCAGCGTAGAGAGCATCGTAGAGTTGGCCGAAGCACTCGCAGTTGCGAAGGAGAAAGTCAGGCCTTGATAGCAAAAATGCGAGTGTGTCTCGCGACCTTGTGGCCAGGACGAACAGCATGGTGGCAAGCACATGACGCTGTTGCTCAGGCGACAAGGGTGTATGGGTCCAGTGCCTCCACCACTGACAGCCCATGTCATTGAATGGGTCGCTTGGCTGCTGATCGGACACATCGATGCCGGTCTTGAACACTGAGTGTAGATGCATCTGCCTGACGCAGGATCTCAATGTAGTGCCGTGGCGGGGGACCTCGGCATGGATCAGCCGTTCAAACAGGTCTGTCGTCAGCAGCCCGCCAACCAGAGCAGTAGGCATCATCCACTGCTTTCTCCCCGCGCAAATTCGGGCCACCACATAGCAAGCCAGATACAAGCAGAACAGGTGAGAAGCCTGGACGGAGGCAAGCTTGTCCTCCCACAGCGCACGCAGCGCTGCGTACACCACCGTCTCCTTCCCGGGCGTAGTGGCATCAGCAAACTTTACTTGGCGCAAATGCGCCACGCGCCTGGCCAATCTGCTATCCTTGCTGTAGCCACGTTTGGCAGCCTCAGCTAGGCTCACAGTCTTGCGACCGGGCATGCTACACAGAGCGCGATATGGAAGGAGAAGATCGGAAGATCACTCTTTAGGAGCCGAGCATGCGGCGAAGGTGATGTGCGACTTGCACAATGTCGCTCGGCAGCACTGCCAGGTCCCTTTACAACTCTTCGTTCGTCACCGCCTGCGTTGAAGGCAACGAATCTACTTCTTCAGACACTTCGCGCTTCTTTTATCGAGGCAGCGCAGACGTCTGCGCGGTTAAAAAAACGACGGTCTGTCAAGCCGTTGTCGTGGCAATAGAAAAACTTGGCCAGCCAGCGTCCTGGCAAAAGCCGCCTGCAGGATCTAAGCCCCCAGAATCTGATCCGGTGATGTTAGACGTCTTGTGGCAATATCCAAAGAAGCCAACAAACGATACCCATGGCAACACACGTCAACCAGGAAGCAAGAGAGCCTAACAGCTCGGCGAAAGCACCAAGCACGCTAGGTCTTCGCAACCTGTCTGACGAGCAGCTAACAGTTACCCCAAACAACTTCCCGCTTGTGCAGAACTTTGACTTGGAGCCTTGGTCACTGTTTGCAACGCCACGCGCCTGCGACAGGGTCAGAAGACATCCTGCAGCAGTAAGTCAAACTGTCAACTAACCCAAACTGCTCCGCGGCAACAAACGTCAATCAGGAAGCAAGAGGGCCTAACAGCTCGGCGAAAGCACCAAGCACGCTAGGTCTTTGCAACCTGTTTGACGAGAAGCTAACAACTACCCCAAACAATTTCCTGCTTGGGCAAAACTGTAACTTGGAGGACTCAAAGACTGAAAGACGGAAGCTCAGAGGTCTGATGCCTTCCTGTCAATAGCCACGCTGCGTGTAACATGTGGGGCTCGCGCAACTCGGCTGGTATCACTTGACACCTGGCTCTGGGTCAGACGCTGCCTCATCCTTCATCTCCCGCAACAGCTACCTCTGGCATTGTCTCCGCAGCGGGAACGCTGGCCCGTGACAACGAGCCGCTCGTAGTTGCCAGAGCGCCCGCTTCACCTCCACGATGGCCAGATGGGTTGTCAAGGTGTTCTTGCAAAGCCCCCAGCCACCCATAAAGGAATTCCATGAGCCCTGTCAGGCCACTCACGTCACTCTGCAAGCGGTCAATGGCCATCTCGGTCTCAGACTCTGCGCGTCTTCGCCTCCGCTTTGCTCGACGATCACGGTCGCCATCTGAATCATGACTGCGATCGCCACCACCACCTTCACCCTCACCTGGGCTGGGATGCTCTCCACCCGCGGGCCTCGTGCTTGGCGCAAACCTTGCCGCCGATGTTGCGAATGCTGGAGGCTGCCCGTGCCCCGAGGCTGCCGCTCGCGCAACTGCAGGACCGCCATTCCCGCCCGACCCAAAAGTCTGGACATTGATGCGAGCGCGACTCGCGAATGGCACAACTATCACGGCTGCATTGCTACACCCAGTCACAGACACGGAGACTACCGTGCGAGGAGGGGCTGCCATGCGGTTCTCCAGATCAGCTAACTCTGACAGACAGAAACACGAACCTACGGAATCTCCAGCCAAACTCAACTGCCCGTGCTGGAGCGCAATCAATCTGCAATTCCTATACCACGTTTCATGGGTCTGTGGGGCCCAACCAAACAAGCCGCATCCAACAAAATAGCATGCAACGAGGCGCTCTTTTTCCAACCCCTGAGTCCAAAAGCCCCACTGGAGCCAACGGGCAACCCGCATGGGAACGAATGGCAGCCAAAGCCAGCGAGGCCGATAGAAAAACTTGGCCAGCCAGCGTCCTGGCAAAAGCCGCCTGCAGGATCTAAGCCCCCAGAATCTGATCCGGTGATGTTAGACGTCTTGTGGCAATATCCAAAGAAGCCAACAAACGATACCCATGGCAACAAACGTCAACCAGGAAGCAAGAGGGCCTAACAGCTCGGCGAAAGCACCAAGCACGCTAGGTCTTCGCAACCTGTCTGACGAGCAGCTGACAATTACCCCAAACAACTTCCTGCTTGTGCAAAACTTTGACTTGGAGCCTGGGTCACTGTTTGCAACGCCACGCGCCTGCGACAGGGTCAGAAGACGTCTACCGCGCCAGGCTCAGGCCCCAAGATGCTACCAGCAAGATCTGGCCCCGTGATTTAGACATCCTGCAGCAGTAAGTCAAACTGTCAACTAACCCAAACTGCTCCGCGGCAACAAACGTCAAGCAGGAAGCAAGAGGGCCTAACAGCTCCGGCGCCCGATTGCCTGGCAGCCTTGCTACGGGAAGAGCTCACTACCAACGCGCAAGGACTTGCACATGTCTCTGGAGTCCTGGCAATCTGTGATGTCCGACCACTTCCTCTTACGAAAGGTCAATGTCGCATGGCCACCGCCTTGCCCTGGGACAATGTCCAGAAGGGAATGCGAGGCAAGGTCTCGAACAGCTTGTAGCAAGGTGTTGGCGGGACCGTTGACCTTCTTCTTGCGGTCTCCCTTGGCTCCACGATCACACAAGGCCTGCAGACGACCCTTGAGCTTTTTCCTGACATCCTTCGTGCTCTGCACCTCAGTTGTGCTTGGAGTGCTCTGCAAGACCCACTTCATGCAGAGGTGAGAAGCATCCTGACCTTGGGCGGGCCCAGTAGACGTAGCTTCAGCCCCGGCCTTGTCAGCAGCAACCACCAGGCCGGAGTAGAACTCCAGCTGGCGGGACCAGGAGTGGATGCCGTACTGGATGTCGCGGATGCCGATGGGCTTGTCCTCGAAGCCAAGCCCGGCGCGGAGCCGAAGGAACCTGAGAAACTGATGGCCCTCATTTTCAGGGGGGCACGCGGCTCTCGACTTCAAAGCGGGCTTAGCATGACCATTCCGGAGCGAAGGGCGACTTACCGCCCACGAGTGCTACAGGATTTGCGCGGGCAAGGCCTTTGCTTTTTTCTTTTTATGGCAGGCCGGGGGTTGATGGATTGTGGCCACGTGGGCAGCTCATGGCTGTACGACTGCATGGCCTACGACTTCCAAAGCCAGAAATGAATCCAAATGTGAATCTAAACGGCTGCCGGGGAGCTGACGCATCCTTCGGACGATGTTGCTGATGCGAAGCACGTCGCTGTCCGCATAGTCCAATTTCTGGGACCACGTCTCCGGCAGGCTCACCGACTCTGCGAAGTCGTCAACGCATTGCTGGATGAGCCTTGCGAGACAAGAGGGACACGCGCGAGGCACGGAGAAAGCAGCACGCGATGGAGAGTTCTGCTCGCGCAGAGCAGAGTAACTTGCACAAAGGCAAGCGCGCAAGGGCAAACTCAAACACAAGCATGCGGGCAAAGCCCGCCTGAGCCAGCCGGCAGCGAACTCATCGCACGTGACCGTGGCGCCTTTGTTGGGCTCATCCCCCTGCGTGGCTCTCTCGGCCATGAAGACAATGAAGTCGGCAAGGAACTGCTTGGACTCTAGACACTCCTGCTCCGGTATCGTGGCCGGCTTCATGCCCTTCACGACGATGTGGAAACGTTTCGGGAAGCCGACTTCGGCCCCCTTCCTCAAAGACAGAACCTCCGATAGCGGCTGAACGTGTCCGATGATCCAATGATAGAAGCTATAGTTGGAGTTGTCGTCCACCATTGCTCCGGTGAGGGAGGCATCGCGCTCTGAGTGCACGAACTTGTTGATGAGAGACTTGGCCGCCAGCTTGGCTTGCGGGATGGATGGGTCGGTCCACGACGTCTTGTAGGTCTCGCTCAGCTCCGTCGAAGAGAGGCCTGAGCGTCTGTAATTGTACAGGTTGTTGCGGTGACCTTTGATGGTCGCGTCGGTAGCGATTGCCGCCGAGCCCTTGACGCCGTGCGGCAGCGTGTCGATGTCGAGCAGCTCTTGAAGTAGCCACTTATGCATGGAGCTCTTGCGGTTGCTTGCCCGCGAACCGAAGAACGCTGCCAAGGTGGGTGTTCTGGCATGCTCCTCACCCTCCGAGATCTGGATCCTGGTGTCCACGTGCTCCAGCCAGCCGGTGACAGTAAAGAGGCCTGTCGCAGGGACAGCGTGGATGTGCAGCTGCGTGCGCGCCAGTATTAACCCGACCCATAGGGGATGCAGGGACAAGCGCGCGGTCAGAACACCACCGCATCTTAAGCCATTTGCCGCGCGTCAACGCGCCGTGCCTTGCAGGGCTGCCTCGGCGCACCAGCCCTGTGCCTTGCACATGGTCTGCACCGCTGTGATGATCGGCACCGGAGCCAGGAGGTTGATGTCGAACGCGGAGTCGTCGCCAACCTCCACCAACGTATTCTTGGAGGCAGTGACGCGCTCAAGCATTGCGAACGTCGCCTGGTACAGCTTCTGGTCCGTCTCGCACTCGAGGAAGAGCTGGACGGGCTCCGACACTGCACCAAGGTCTACATCACTGGCGCATTCCTGAAGCTTGCTCAGGATCAACTGGGCTGGATCAGACCGTCTGTCTGCTGTCTCTCGCGAGGGCCGAAAGGCAAACCCCAGGCGCTCATCTGACTCCACAGGCCCTACGCCTTGGGACTGCGTCAGCTGTGAAGGTTGCAGGTCCTCATCTGCAGTGCCGAGGACCAAAGCTTGGGCGGTGCTCTGCACCGGCACGCCAGCGTCACAAGGCTCCAGGTCCTCATCTGCGGTGCCGAGGACCAAAGCCTGGGCGGCGCTATCCACCGGCACGCCAGCGTCACCGGACATAATTACATGGCAAGCGGAAAGACACGCAAAGCCGCAAAAGCTGCGAGCCCGAAAGGCGGCAAGCAGCAGTATGACCCTGAAGCGCAAGCTGTGTCCTGACAGGGATTCCCGAGTCCTCATTGTCCGTAACTTTGCGCCAGTTTGCGCCCCACGGGACGCTGCAGCGATACCCTGCAGCCGTCACAAGCTCGTAGCTAGGTTTCGCGGGGACGGGGAAACTGGCCTTCAAGGCTGCTGCCGAGGCAGCAAATTAAAAAAACCGAGTTTTACGACGAACTCCAAAAACTCGGCTTTTTTGTTTACGCCCAATTGCGCCCCAAGGGAATGCATCAGCAGCTGCATTCCAGCAAAAATGCTATTTATTCAGCAAGCTCGGCTGCTCAGAAAGCGCCAAAAGAGCCATGCAAGGACCTGAAAAGTGGGGTTGTCCCTGCAGCCCCTGAAAGGTTGCATAAGGACAGCGGTCTGTCAAGCCGTTGTCGTGGCAATGGAAAAACTGGGCCAGCCAGCGTCCTGGCAAAAGCCGCCTGCAGGATCTGAGCCCCCAGAATCTGATCCGGTGATGTTAGACGTCTTGTGGCAGTATCCAAAGAAGCCAACAAACGATACCCATGGCAACAAACGTCAAGCAGGAAGCAAGAGAGCCTAACAGCTCGGCGAAAGCACCACGCACGCTAGGTCTTCGCAACCATGAATGTGATGTCAGCTTGATCTGTCAGGTGTGGCCTAAGGCCCCCGAGCCAGCGCCCAAGGAGATGCCGCCGTCAGGAAAGATCTGATAATATACTACAAGAACACAAACGAACCTTCTGGTGGTAAGCAACCCAAGCAATCACACGGGAAAAGGGGGCCTTCAGCCCCGCTTGTGAGCGAGCCGGCCTTGGTTCAGCGGTAAATGCGTCGGACTCAACTTTGTCTTGCGGGAAAATTTGGAGGCTCGAATCCCGGACCTGTCGCGCAAAACGAATTCTGTTTTTGATACCGCCAGGCTTGGGGTGAAGAGTCGGGCGCGAGCGAGGCAGGCAGAGACGACGCAAAAACAATTTTTCGGGCCGAAGTAAATTGTTTTTGGGCGCGGCTAGGTTTGGGGCGAGCACAAGCCTTGGGAAGAGGCAGGCGCGTGCGATACAGCCAGAAAGGCGGCTACTGGCAGCCTCACGGCCCATCGCTCAGGAGCTACATCGGCGCCTTTGTTTTCCTTGCGCCCGCTTTGCGCCAGGCTCGCGCTCCAGCCGGGCCTTGTGGCACGCGGAAACGCACGCAAGGCAAGCTTTCTGGCTCGTGCCAAGACTGGCCCTCCCAGGCGACGCGCAAGAAGCAAACGAAAGAAAGCTGCAATTTGGGCAAGAGCCACTTAGCATACATACATACATACATACATGCATACATACATGCATACATGAGCTATTTGGAGCCACCTGGAGCCACTTGAAACAGAACGTGCCACTTGGAGCCACATGGAGCCACTTGGAGCCACTTGAAGCGGCACGCGCCACTTGGAGCCACTTGGAGCCACTTGGAACCACTTGGAGCCACTTGAAGTTCGGCGAAAGCACCAAGCACGCTAGGTCTTTGCAACCTGTGTGACGAGAAGCCAGCAACTACCCCAAACAATTTCCTGCTTGGGCAAAACTGTAACCTGGAGCCTGGGCCACTGATCGGTGACGGAAATGGGCGTGCCAACCTGGTCACTGGCAGCTCGGCGAAGCGAGCGAGGCAGCCAGAGACGACGCAAAAACAATCTTTAGGGCCGAAATAAATTGTTTTTGGGCGCGGCTAGGTTTGGGGTGAGCACAAGCCTTGGCATCTTTTTTTGAAAAGTAACATCCTTACTAAACCGTAAAGTCGCGGGTTTTGGACGGCCCTCACATGACTACCCCTCAGCCTCTTTGAAGACACTTCGCGCTTCTTTTATCGAGGCAGCGCTGACGTTTGCGCGGTTAAAAAACCGGCCATGACTTCACCGCGCCAGGCTCAGGCCCCAAGATGCTACCAGCAAGATCTGGCCCCGTGATTTAGACATCTTGCAGCAGTAAGTCAAACTGTCAACTAACCCAAACTGCTAGGTCTTTGCAACTTGTCTGACGAGAAGCCAACAACTACCCCAAACAATTTCCTGCTTGGGCAAAACTGTAACTTGGAGCCTGGGCCACTGAGCGGCGACGGAAATGGGCGTGCCAACCTTGTCACTGGCAGCTCGGCGAAACGCCAAGCACACCAGCAACAGGATTAGAAGACATCTACCGCGCCAAGGTCAGGACCCAAGCCCACATGATGGCCTCCAGAAGCTGGTAGTAGCAAACGAGGATGACCGCAGTGGTGCCATCGGCGTCCACATGGATCTCAAGAACGGGCCACCACGGCTCCTGGGAGTGAAGGCCCTGGAGGCCGTCTTGGATCTCGCCCAGCTCCTGCTCCAACTCCTCCCATCGCGCAAACGCGTCCCGGGAGTAGTCTCCCCGGTTGGAGTACTTGCCGCTGATCGGGTCATACCTCACCACGGCCAACTCGGCAGAGCGGATGATGAGAGTGTTCTCCACGGGCCCGTTCGCCACGGCTGCCTCCATCACGGTTTTGATTGAACTCAGTTACAGGCTTGGAAAAGGCTGCAAGCCTGCAATTTGTTTGCATGACCGAAACAGCGGGGCACTATCACAGCATTAGTTGATGATTAGCCCCAAGTGACAGAACAAGGTCATACAATTGGGACAAGCGCAAACTCACACCAGGCCTTGATCTGCCACACCTTGCTCTTCGCACCGCCCCAGCGCAATTGGATGCCTTCCCCCTTGTTCAGGCGGTCCCACAACACGACGGGCATCAGCGTGACATCGCCCCAAAAGCGCTGGACCTCCTGCTTGGTCGGCTTTCGCCCGGCAACCACGAGCCCAGTGGCGTCAAGCCTCTTCGCTGAAGAGGCTGGGCCAAAGAGCCGTGTCCCCAGGGCATGCTCTGTGACCGCCTTGAGGTGGTTCTTGCCCTGGGCGTGGCAGGGGTCCCAGACCACACCACAGAACTTGCACCTGCCACCGATTCCCTCCGCCGGCTTGGCAAAGGCTTGCGCCCGGCTCAACTCCGCTTCCGTAAGCGGATCCTTCAGGCCCGCAGGCACGGCAAGCGCCGCACTCAGCCGCTCCTGGATTGTGACCGCGGCGCCCTCCGAGACCATGCCCAAGTGCTCTGCGAGGAGATCTGAAAACGGTGTTCGCCGTGAGGTCTCCCTCGCATTGAGCACCTCCTGGTCCGTCATCGCATCCACAACCTCCTGACACATGCCTTTCTTGATCATGGCTCTTCGGATCCTCTTCGCTGCCCTCTTAGGGCCTCTGTCCCTCTCATTGCGGGCCTTGCTCAGCTTTGAGCTGGCCAAGGTCGTGTTTCCCAAAGAAGCAGCTGAGGCATCAGACATCCCATCCTCATCCACGTGGGATTCCGAGGCTCTCGTGGATGCGTCAGCTATGCTCATCGCCAACTCGTTCTTGGCCTTCACCTCGCAAAGCTTGGACATCGACATGGCTTTTCCTCCAGGGGCTTTTTGGTACTAACGTGCTTCTCTTGGCAGGAGCGGCGGCTGCGTGGCAGACGTGGAAAACAACAGCAGTCAGCCCCCGAGTTGCAAGCTGATGCTTGGGACACTGATCCCCTACGCATAAGGGGTGGGGGACCTGGAAAATGCACATCTGCAGTTTTAAGGTCCCCCCTCGACATCCGGGAGCCAGGACATGACACAAAGCCTCCTTCAACCGCCAGAGCAGAAGGAATGAGTGCGCCTGCAAAGCTCAGCTTGGGCTGAAGGCCTACTTTTGACATCGACCCACTTAGGTGTTTTTGGACCTACATCTTGGAGAGCGTTGTTGGGTATCGTTATCCAGGCAAGACCACAAATGGAGCACCTGTGTGATACACCCTTGCACGCCCTCGCGTGACTCAAGTAATGGCTATTTACATATGAACCTGGTCGCAAATACCTCCGCGCTCAACACCCAGCCGCTCAGCATTCGCTATCCGCTGCACGCAAGCGCTCTGCGCAGTCCTTCAAATCCGCTTACGCCCAGCGGCCGCAAGCAGATTTCGTGGTGCGACAGCAGATTTCTGGCAAAAAATCCGCTAGCGCGCTGGCAAATCCGCTTACGCCCAGCGGCCGGTAGCAGATTTCCAAAACTGGCGTGAGCGGCTTTCGGCCGCTGGGCGGCTACCGGCCGCTGGGCGTAAGCGGATTTGACAGCGTGCTAGCGGATTTCAGGCTGGAAATCTGCTGCCGCGCCACGACATCTGCTTCCGGCCGCTGGGCGTAAGCGGATTTGCACTTTTTCTTAACGCGATGGCTTAGCGATGCACTAGTCCCAAGTGCAACCAAAGGGTTCGAGACGCCACCGGGATGAAGGAATCCAACAAAGTAAAGAGATGCACGAGGAGTCAGGCGGCTGTTTTTTCGCCCGCGCAAAAGAACTGCAATAAAATGCTAGACTTTCAACAAAGGTGGCGCCGGGGTGGCGCCAAGGATCACATGCTCTCACATACATGCTCTCACACTTGTTTCAACATGTGACCAGACATGATGGCAAAGCAAATCTCATGTAATCTCACGAATAACGTATGATAGCGCACTATAGATTCTACGTGGGGAGAAAAATGCATAAAAATAAAATGCATAAGGTACCTAGGTCCCCCCTAAATGCATTTTCCTAGAATGGGGGATGGACACTGTGGTCAGCCCCCCCGCGCAGAAGATCAGCAATCGCCACTTCGGAGTTCGCGTGTCAGGGGTTCCTTGAAATGTGAAAGCCCTGGTCTATTCGAGTTTCGCCGTAAGGCCTTTGGATCTACCCCCGGCACAATCTACAAGATGCTTCAACAGAAGGATTCACGGACTGTCCGGCCTGTGAGTGCAACGAGCTGCACTGCAAGTAGCACTGCGCCTGCCTAAAACAAACTAGGGCAAGGGCGAGGGAGGTGACTGGGCGGAGCCTTGGAGTCGCAGGAGACAGCTTAAAATCTACCCTTTGTATGAAAGCGCAGCTACGGTGAAGCGCCTGTTGTCTGCGTACCTGCCATCTTTCGTCTTCGGGGGGGAATTCGTCTTCGGGGGGAATTCGTCTTCGGGGGGAAATCGTCTTCGGGGGGAAATCGTCTTCGGGGGGGGATTCGTCTTCGCGTCTTCGGGCATGTGGTTGGGCTCGAGTCTGCTTCGGGGCAATGTGTCTTCGTAATTCGTCTGCGTCTGCGGGTGGAACAGTGCTACCCCCACCGCGGACACAATGTTAAGAAAAGGCTTTGCTAAGACATGCCGAGTCCGTATCTAAACAAACCAAATCCGCGTCTTGCCAAACAAGGTCTGGAAGTGTTTGTCTGAACCCACTGACTCTCACCGAATGCTCAGGCAGCAATGCAAACACGCACGCGCTTGCAACTAAATTGGTAAGGCGGACGCTCGCAATCAAAGGCATCTGTCTGTCTTTTTGCGGCCTGAAGAACTAGGCAGATGCTCTACAACATCAACTCGGAAGGCCTCAAAGACTGAAAGACGGAAGCTCAGAGGTCTGACGCCTTCCTGTCGATAACCACGCTGCGTGTAACATGTGGGGCTCGCGCAACTCGGCTGGTATCACTTGGAGCCTGGCTCTGGGTCAGACGCTGCCTCATCCTTCATCTCCTGCAACATCTACCTCTGGCATTGCCTCCGCAGCGGGAACGCTGGCCCGTGACAACGAGCCGCCTCGGAAGAGTGCCATTTTACGAGGTAGGCGCAAGAATGCGCAAGGGCGAGCGCAAGGTTTTGAACATTTGTCAGCTTTTTTGCCGCACAAGTCTTGGGGAGAAGCGGGCGGGGCTTGGGCGAGGAATGGACGAATGGAAAAGTGTCAATGCTCGACCGCGAACGTTTCCAACCACGAACAAAAAAGCGCAACGCCCGACCATTGCAAAACAAGCCTTCCAGACCTGAAAGCAGCCCCCGAAAAGGCATGGTGCTCTAGGAGACAAAGGTACCGTGAATTGCCCCAATTGGTGTTTAACGCAGGTTGATTCCAAACACCTTTGCGACGAAACAATCATGCTCTCCAATACTTTCCCTTGTGAGGAGACAAAAGTACCGCGAATTGCCCCAATTGGTGTTTAACATAGGTTGGTTCCAAACACATTTGCTGCGACGAAACAATGCCCTCATGCTCTCCCATTCTTTCCCTTGTGAGGAGCCAAAGGTACCGTAAATTGCCCCAATTGGTGTTTAACGCAGGTTGATTCCAAACACCTTTGCTGTCACGAAAGAATGCCCTTGTGCTCTCCAATTCTTCACCATGCCACGCCACTTGCTCTCTCTCTCTCTCTCTCTCTCTCTCTCTCTCTCTCTCTCTCTGTCTCTCTCTTTCTCTCTTTTCCTCTTCTCTGAACGCAGCAGGGTTGGCGCGCACTGCTCGAAAATGCGAAAGTTACTACCAAAATTGCAGGGGCTCACGCGATCTGTCATGTGCTGCAGGCTCAATCTCCGAAGACCATCTTCTCAATCTGCCTGACCGTCGGCAATTTCACCTCAGCACCTAGGCAAGCCGGGGAAAACTGCAGCTGAGTGGTCCGTGAGAATGAAAATCGGTGCTGGAAGGCATGCGGACACAGGTAAACAGCGGAGCCCATGAAAGAAGCATCAGAAAAATCTGCGTTGGGCAAGGCGCAGTCACGCTGGCTTTTCCGCAGCTTCTTGTTCTGAGCGCGCGCCGCCTCGACCTCCTCGTGAATTTCCTTGTGCTTGCCGCCCACCCAGCCCTCGTTGCGCATCAGCAAGGAGAGCGCGAGATCACTCTTGCACACCGTGGTGCGCTTTCCGTGCTGCGCCAATAGGGCGCAGTCTGTCATCCACTCCTGCGCCTCAGTCTCTATAAGTCTTTCGCTAGTCTCTGGATTTTTTCGCGCTAGCAAGTGGACTCTACTGCCATAACTAAAAACAGAAAATGGCTGCTGAAACCTTACCATGATATTTCCTCAATATCTACGACCCGCCGGGAAACTTACCAGATTGCTAAAGAACTTGGCCCACCGTGGCCAACCCCCATGGCACACAAGTTAGCCCGCAACACCAAGAACTTAGCCCATTTACAAAACTGCATGGCAAAAAAGCGCGTTTATGTTGCGATGCCTATGTGTTTTCACATTAGCTTCTACTTGTCGCGAGCTTCAAAATTGTGCGAGCCGTGTCCACAAACGCTTGGCGCACCAACCGTCACCAACACCGCAAATGGCACAAGTTCTTTCCTCGCAGCTCAAGTCTCCCACGGACCCAGTATCACCTGATGCTTCCCCGCAAGCCGTGCAAGAATTCTATGCTTAAAGTGGAGTGTTGGAATTTCAACATGTTAGTGGGAGAGTCTTCAAAATTGGTGTTCACTTGGGCGCGGAAAACTTCCTGTTGCAGTGTGTGTAAGCTGCCGCATTAGGAGTGGGTTGGCACTCAGACTGAAACACATGTAGGTGCAATGATTACGAAACCCTTTTCAAGTGTCCCCCAGTTCCCCGCGGATTACCTGGACGCAACGCACTGAAAAAGTGTGCACTTCCATGATTGTGGGACCCAGCAAACGCAAAACGCAGAGGGCTGCGGGGCTAATTCCAACCTGACCCTTCCACCAACATCCCGCGTGTTGAATCCGCTTGCGGACTAAGGAACAAACATCTCAAGGGACATCTGCAACGCCAGCAAGGAGTTCTTGGAAAAGCTGACGCGGTTTCCAGTGAAGTCCTCTTTCTCATGCAAGTCTTGGGCAAACTTCTTGGCATGGGCCTGCAGCCAGCAGCGCGAGATCTCGAAGTCGCTGTCGTCCAGACACACAGGCTCAGCTCGCTTCTTCGGCTTTGGCTTATCAGCCATCTTTGCTCTGCGCCCACCGAAGTCGCTGTCGTCCAGACACACAGGCTCAGCTCGCTTCTTCGGCTTTGGCTTATCAGCCATCTTTGCTCTGCGCCCACCACGCTTGCTGGGCTCCAGCTTGCTGACTTGCACTTGCAAGTTTCGGGTCGCACGGCTCACTGGGCCTTCTTGAGACCAGCCAGCTGGCGACGTGAGGTCAACTGGAGCTTCTTTATCCACCTGGCTTTCGGCGATATGGCCGTCCACTTCTTCAGCCTAGAACGGGCGCGCAGTTTGGAGATTGGATGGAGGCCCACCCCTCCATTGTGACACACCGGCGCCTCCACATGAGCAATTGCCTGCGCTCCCCGTCGCTCGTCCTTAGGACCGGCACAAGGCATTGTTGACTGGCTATCGCTAATGCCAAGGCACCGCCAACGCAGGTGCAGCTCCTGCCCCCTTGGTCGAGCAGGCCTGGGTCTGCCTTGCCTCCAGCGAGTGTGTGTGTGACTAAAAGAAGCAGCCTCAGCGCAACTGCGGACACCAGATTCGCAACACAAAACACTGCAAAGCACCCTCTCAAACCAACGCGCAACTCAACGCAAGCTGCGCCTGGAGCCTTGCCCTGATCTCGCTTTTGGTGCCTTTCTTAGAAACCTTCATCTTCGTGGCCATCTCTCTCAACTGCTGCAAGGACAGTTTGCGCAAGGAGGCCTGTCTCAGAATGGAATGCTCCGCAGCAACGACGCCAACCAAACAAGTTCAACCGCGCGCCTCTGCGGGGGCATGCACTTCTGGGGCTTTGTCCTTCAGCTCCGCAAAGCCCTAAAACCCTCTGCAACATGCTGCAACTGCGGATGACCTGCCATCTCACCGCAGCCAACAAAACAAGTTCAACTGCGCGCCTCTGCGGTGGCTGCCGCTTCTGGGGCTTTGTCCTTCAGCCCCGCAAAAACCCTAAACACCCTCTGCATTGCGGATGACCTGCCGTCTCACCGCAGCCAACCAAACAAGTTGAACTGCGCGCCTCTGCTGCGGCTGCCACTTCTGGGGCTTTGTCCTTCAGCTCCGCAAAACCAAACAAGTTCAACTGCGCGCCTCTGCAGTGGCTGCCGCTTCTGGGGCTTTGTCTTTCAGCCCCGCAAAAACCCTAAACACCCTCTGCATTGCGGATGACCTGCCGTCTCACCGCAGCCAACCAAATAAGTTCAACTGCGCGCCTCATAAGGAAGAATCTGCCCGAGCAGATCAAGATCTATCACCGAGGCAACTCTACTGTCCCGGCGAACAAAACCCCCCCGCAACGCAAAAATGCATTTGGAATCTAGGGCACCCTACAGCAACCGGGTTCTATTGTCAGCTATTCCAGAAGCTGGCCTGCAACTCCAGCTCTTCGAGCGTTGCTGCTGCCGCTCGCTTGCGTAGAGAGGTCTCCGGAGAAGACGCCATCGCTTCTAGAGCTTCTGAACTTCAATTCGAGACAGAAATGGCCCAGACCTGGATTTGCCCCCTCAAGGGGCTCTGAAAAGGAGACGTCTAGTCCTTGCCCAAAGGTGATGGGATTTGCCCTTCCAGGGCTTTGAAACAAGGGATTCTGGACGTCTTTGCCCAAAGGTGATGGGATTTGCCATTCCAGGCCTTTGAAACAAGGGATTCTGGACGTCTTTGCCCAAAGGTCTTGCAGGGCTTTGAAAAAAGGGATTCTGGACATCTTTGGGATTTGGTCTGAGGGCCCCTGCACCTAAACTGATGGGATTTGCACCTAAACTGATGAGATTTGCACCTAAACTGATGAGATTTGCACCTAAACTGATGAGATTTGCACCTGGATTCGCACTTCCACGTGAGGACGGGAAAGTGCAAATAGAACGTCGTGGGTGGACAGCAAGACGAAGCCGTGCATGGATAGGTTTGAAACGGTAATGGTCCGGAGAAGACGCCATCGCTTCTAGAGCTTCTGAGCTTCAATTCGAGACAGAAATGGCCCAGACCTGGATTTGCCCCCTCAAGGGGCTCTGAAAAGGAGACGTCTAGTCCTTGCCCAAAGGTGATGGGATTTGCCCTTCCAGGGCTTTGAAACAAGGGATTCTGGACGTCTTTGCCCAAAGGTGATGGGATTTGCCCTTTTCTGGACGTCTTTGCCCAAAGGTCTTGCAGGGCTTTGAAAAAAGGGATTCTGGACATCTTTGAGATTTGGTCTGAGAGCCCCTGCACCTAAACTGATGGGATTTGCACCTAAACTAATGAGATTGCATCTCTTGTTTTTTGCACCTAAACTGATGAGATTTGCACCTAAACTGATGAGATTTGCACCTAAACTGATGAGATTTGCACCTGGATTCGCACTTCCATGTGAGGACGGGAAAGTGCAAATAGAACGTCGTGGGTGGACAGCAAGACGAAGCCGTGCATGGATAGGTTTGAAACGGTAATGGGTGACAAGACACACATTGAACTTGGAAAGGCAGTCGTGGATAGACCACACCCTCGGGCTTGGGCAGCCTAGGCGGGCTGCCAGGGCAACCTGGAGCTGACCCCCCGGAAAAACATTTTTTCGGGGCGAAATAAATTGTTTTTGGCCCAGCCGGATTTTGAAGACCGAGCGGCCAGACGGGAAAAGGCGGCTTTCAGCCCCGCTTGTGAGCAAGCCGGCCTTGGTTCAGCGGCGAATGCGTCGGACTCAGCTTTGTCCCGCGGGAAAATTTGGAGGCTCGAATCTCGGACCTGTCGCGCAAAACGAATTCTTTTTTGACACCGCCAGGCTTGGGGTGAAGAGGCGGGCGCGAGCGAGGCAGCCAGAGACGACGCAAAAACGATTTTTCGGGCCGAAACAATTTGTTTTTAGGCGCGGCCAGGTATGGGGTGAGCACAAGCCTTGGGAAGAGGCAGGCGCGTGCGATACAGCCAGAAAGGCGGCTACTGGCAGCCCGCCATTTTGCGCCATTTTGCGCCCAATGGGACACAGCAACAGCAACAACAACAGCAACAACATCGACAAGAATCACCAGACGGACGAAGCCAGCCTGCCCGTCCGGTTGCACAGGCGGTGAGCCTGTGGGAACTGCATCACGTATCCCCTTTTCGACAGGCAGCTGCCGGCCAGACAAAACAACAACAGCAACAACAGCCAGCCTGCCCGTCCGGTTGCACAGGCGGTGAGCCTGTGGGAGCCGCATCACGTATCCCCTTTTCGACAGGCAGTTGCTGGCTCAGCAGCAGCAGCAGCAACAACAAGAACGACAACGACAACGACATCGACCTCCCCGTGCGGCTCGAAATCTGTGAAACTGAGTGGAAAGCACAAGCGTGGATAGGTCCGGGAAATTGCTCAGCGATGTTTGACCTCCCCGTGCGGCTCGAAGTCTGCGAAAATGAGTGGAAAGTACAAGCGTGGATAGGTCCTGGGCTCGTAGTTAGGTTTCGCGGGGACGGGGAAACTAGGCGTCAAGGCTGCTGCCGAAGCAGCAAATAAAAAAACCGAGTTTTACGACGAACTCCAAAAACTCGGCTTTTTTGTTTGCGCCCATTTGCGCCCCGAGGGAATGCAGCAGCAGATGCATGAGGTCGTACAGGTACTTCATGAGGTCGGTCGTACAGGTACTTCATGAAGTGGTATAGCATAAGGTCGTACAGGTACTTCATGAGGTCATACATCATGAGGTCGTACAGGTACTTCATGAGGAAGTGGATGTGGGGATGTAGAAGGTGATGTTGTGGTGGTAGTCCATGAGGCAGACCATGAGGTGGTACAGCATGAGGTCGTACAGGTGCTTCATGAGGTCGTGCAGCATGAGGTCGTAGAGGTACTTCATGAGGTGGTATAGTGGAATAGCATAAGGTCGTACAGGTACTTCATGAGGTCATACATCATGAGGTCGTACAGGTACTTCATGAGGTGGAGGATGTAGAAGGTGATGTTGTGGTGGTAGTCCATGAGGTAGACCACGAGGTGACAGCATAAGGTCGTACAGGTGCTTCATGAGGTCGCACAGGTACTTCATGAGGTTGCGCAGGTACTTCATGAGGTCGTACAGCATGAGGTCGCCTAGGTATTTCATGAGGTAGTGGATTCAGGAGGCACCCGTCGGTAGTCTCCGGTGCCAGCTTGTTGCAATGGCCAACGTGCTGCAGTTAGCCACTTTCTTCTCTGGGTCAGTGGTCTGCAGAGACTTGGAATCACTTGAGTGCTCGAGGGCTGCTGTCAGGTCAAACGGCTCGCATGAACACAGCAGGAAAACAGCCAAGCGCTCACAGAAAGGACCAAACATTGGAGGGGGCCCTGAACAACTATTCTAAACTCTATGGGGCCTTGATAACTGTTTACATAGCACTTTTGAGTAGGCTGAGTTCCGGGGCATGGTTTCCACACAGGATGTCTGGGTCCAAAGCGAATTTTCCACGCATGTTTGGCTCTGTCAAAGGCTTGTTTTCCACAAACAGCGGCGTCTTGAAATGCGCTTTTTCCACAAACAACGGTGTCTCCAAAGGCGTTTTTTCCACACATGTTTGGCTCAGTCAAGGGCTGGTTTTCCATAAGAACAGCGCTGTTGTGAAAAGCGTTTTTTCCGCAAATGTTTGGCTCATTCATGGGCTGGTTTGTGGGTAAACAGTCTCCTCAAGTATTGTCGGTCATACTGCCTGTCATACGCCCCGCCCGTTTCTTGTGACCTTGTCCTTCCCAAAACTGAACCAAATAAGTCTGAAGGCAAATGTTAAGATTCGGGGCCCTTTCCTCTTGGTTCCGTTTAGCTGCTGTTTAACACTACACAAACATGGGGCATCCGCACCAGTAACATTTCGTGAGCCAAAAACAAAACCCAAACCCTCTGCAATCAGCCTCAGCCTTTTCCGATCGGATCGACGCTCAAGCTTGGCAACGTACGTGGCAAAGGCGTCGCTCCCCAGTCATTGGGCATATTCGTGCGCTGCTTGAAAGCTTGCCAGTTCACACAGAACTTTGAAAAAGACGACTATCGGTTCGTGGAACAATCAGGGTGTCTATCATCAAAGCGTGAGTTATGAGAGTCACAAGTCATGCTTCCAGGGGCCCTTTTGACATACGACCCTCTGACCTGTGGACGCCAATGCCGGTGGCTGCTACAGCCAGCAGCTAACATGTCACACTGTGACACCACACCCCCGGTGCTTTAGCCTGCCGCAACTTTGTTCAGGTAGAGGTCGAGCGCGGCGGGAAGCTGGATTTCTTTCGCGCCCACCATCAGGCGGGCTCGCCTTGCCAAAGCGCCGCGCGTCTCGGTCGCCTTCAACGGCCGGCTCAAAGCCTGGATCACCGCCATCGTGACGTTGAGCCTTTTCGGCTGGGTTCGGCTCAGGTCCAGGTCCATGAGCTCCGCCGTGGTGTCTGGGGCCAGCTTCAAACCCTGGAGCAACTTGCGGCACTGGAGGTCTACCTCAAACTGCTTCGCCATGTTGTGCAAGTCGCGGGATGCCATGCTCTGCGCGTTCGCCAGCAGGCTGTCCAAGTTGTCTGGGCACCCTTCGTTGATCAGGCGCTCGGTGTCTGCAATCTCCTTTCGGGCAAGAAGGTCTCCAAGGCTGACATTGAACTGGCTCTGCTTGGAGATCCAAAGCTTGGCAACCTCATTCACAATCGCCTCCCAGCGCTCCGCGGCCTTGTCCAAGACCACCATGATGCCGGAGTTGGCAGCCGTGACTGTCAAAGGCATCCTCGAGTCTGCAAGCTGAGCCTTCACGGCAGTGAGCATCTTGTCGAACTCGTTGGCCGCGCGGGCGAAGTCCTCGCAAAACAAGGGGTCCATAGCCCTCGCTGCGTCACCGTCTGACACTGCCTGCTGCAGCAAGTAAACGCCGGCCAAAGCCTTCACGATGGACAGGCATGACGGCATGAAGCAGATCAGCCAAACAGGGCCATGAATCCCGCCGGCGGGCAACTCGACTGCCCTCTCCTTGAGCTTGTCGTAAGGAAGCTCAGCAAGCAACTTCTGGCATTTCATCGCCACTTCCGACACCAAGGGCATTGCAAGGGCAGCGACGGAAGCGGCCGTGGCATTGAGGTACTCAACGCTGAGGGCGTCGCCGG
>CAUJNA010003135.1:420000-510000 GCA_963377175.1 Effrenium voratum
ACCGCGCACACGCACTACGCACACGCCCAAAGCATCCACACTACGCACCAGCACTACGCGCAAGCGCACGCGCACGGCGCTCCAGGCTACCAGCCTGCACGCCGCAATGCGCAGCACCACGCACAAGCACTACGCACACGCACCGCACACGCACCCGCACAACAGCAGACACGCACACGCACCACGCACACGCACACGCACATCGCACACACACAAACATCAACACACACACGCCACAAGCACACACAACACAGAAACACACACCACACACACACACACACACACACACACACACACACACACACACACACACACACACACACACACACACACACGCACACGCACACGCACACGCACACGCTAGCAAACACAGGAAGCCAGGGTCTGTGTGCATCGCTTGCCTTAGACGTACGAAACCAAGGTGTGTCCGGCAAACCGACTATTTCTGTACCTCGATGTTCAAGATAGCTTCAATTTTAAGCCTGTTGCACAGCTAAATGCCCTAAAATCCTAAAACACGCAAACTGCAAAGGCAACCGCCGCAAACAGTTATCACCGCAAGCAGCAGGAACACAAAAGAACCCAAACGCATGATGACTCTATTTGTCTATTTGTCTATGACTCCTGAGAGTAGGCTATGCCCAGCCAACGTGTTGATTTGCGCAGCTCTCAGCACAGGCATGGACCTGGAACTTAGGATGCAAATGAAGTGTGTCGCGAAAGAAAAGTATGTTCGCAGGCTCCTTCACGGATCCTCCACAGACACAAACGCCTGCAGCGCTGTGGTCCTGAACAACTTTATTTAACCTTATTCAATTCCCTACAAGGACCTTTTTGATCAAATATCGAACCAAGTCAATTCAATATCATTTTTATCGCGCTATAGAAAATACACGTCACTCTTGCAGAACACAAGTTCGCCACGCCCCCTCTCCCGCTGCCTTTGGGCGCAGGCGGCGCAGGTTCTGGATCTGCGCCCGGACCCCGCGGGCGAGGATTGCCTCCTCGAGTTGCGCCTAGCGACAAACAAAGTTGGCCAAAGGTTGCGATAGAATCGCCAAAAATGCACGTTGACATGATACTGTTGCGCTGCCATCATAAATCCAAACAACCCAACAGAACAGCTGCAACCACCCTAATTGTTGCGAATTAGCTATGGACCTATGGAGTCATGGGCCGTCATGGAGGCATGGTCCATGGTCATGATTCGTGAGTCATAACTGTGTTTTGCCTCCACACGCAGGCTACACCGTTGGCCGTTAGCCGTTAACTGCAGTAGGTTGCAGCAGATACCTTTGCAATTGCTAATTGAAATTTGTGTTTGGAATCATCTACAGCCGCGCAATCACACAGGTTTCCCACGCCCGCTTGCCGCGCGCCTTTCTTGGGAGGTGGGCCAGAGGAGGACAAGCTAAAACTGAAGTCCACCAAGTCATCGAAGTCGTCGCGCCCACGCTTGGGAGCCCCAGAAGTTACTGCAAGGCTGCCGTCGGCGTCCTTCACCTCGCTCACGTTGAACGTGTTCGCCTTGGCGACGTGCCTCCACGTGTTCTCCACCTCATTCTTGCCGATGGCCGTGGAACTGCTGGCCGCCTCCATGACCTTCTGGCCGTAAGATCGCTTCAAGTCGATGATCTCAGTGCACCCTGGCGGCACACCGAACTTCTTGTCCTGGCGGCACACCATCCCAAGGAATGTCAAATGACAAACGAACAAACAAACAAACAAACAACAAACAGGTAAGTCTTCGTGAAGGTAGGGCAACACGAAATCTGCGATGAGTTCCAACATTGCTAGAAGAAGCACTCCCAAAAACAGAACCTTTCAACAAGCGAAGCCTCATTTGATGACCAGCCGACCAACGGACCAAGGACTTGGACGAAGGGCCGAGGCCCGAAGTTCAAAAGGCGAAGAGGACAAAACGTTCCTTTTATTACTACTAGCTACTGACTTTTACACGCAAGCACCCCTCAAACAAACACGAAATCCAATCACCGGAAGCTGCGCCGTCACACAGCATGGCGCACTTTGAGCTGCAACTATCCTCGCTTTTCATCTGCACTGTACTAGTTAATCGTATGTAATAACTGCCGACGCGGCGCACGCAAAATGCCACTGATGGCGACGCCATCTTGCACCACCTTTGTCACCTCGTTCGGCAAGGGATCCCGCTGCATCTCCTGCTTGAACAAGTCCGTCGGCCAAAGCACGCCCAGACTCTTGCGCAACTCCAAGCCGGACTCCACATTCCTGACCCACAAATGAGCCCATGCCAGAAACGGGGGGGTTGGGTGGTTGAGTGGCTTCTGAAGCTTTGGGTAGCAACACCACCAGCTTTACCAAAAAAGGCGGCAATGAAAGCCGAAACCCAAACGCCGAGTCAAACACAAAATGAAGAAAACATCTGCTAGTCAGGCAACGCTTCATGGTCACTGCCTGCTCAGAGCCACCCAGCACCTCCTCACCATCCTTCAGCTTCCGCTTCTTGGATGCTTGCGGGATGTTGACGAACGTCTCCTCGAACTGGCCCAGCTCTGCGGTGTACTCCTGGGTTGCGGAATGGGTGGAATGATAAGTGGGTGGCAAGGTAAACCAGCTCCAGCTCAACGCTAAGCTGCTAAAACGCTACCATGTGAAAAGAAGGTCAGAACAGGGCGCCTTGAGCGCTTTCAGTTTCAAGGACATGTGACACATGCCTGGATATGGCTTGGACCTGGACCTGACATGTCTCGAGGCGAGTCTTGAAGCCCAGTAAATGGAAAACGGCGCATTCAAATCAAACACGCAGCTCCTGGTAAAGCGTCTCGTTGCCGGCCAAGGTCTTGGCCAGATTGGTCCTCCCCTCACTGGAGGCCTTGTCGGGATGAACCTTGCGGATGAACGCCAGGCACGGGAGGCATTCGCCATGACGATCGGATTTGAACATGAGGTGGGGACGCGCCTCCTTAGCAGTGCCAGGTAGGGTTGAGCAATCCAAAACATCTAACAGACATCTAAAAGTTTTCTAAAAATTTCCCGGAGTAGCCCTCCTGACTGTTAAACTTTCCAAGACCTGAACATGAAAATCCGACGTTAGATCAAGTACAAGGCGCACGGTTGTGGGTATTCGGGTTCGGCCAAGTGCGGTCACGCCTGCAATATTTGCAGCCGCTGAACTTCTTGGTGCCCCAATTAGCCGATTGCGACGCTTGGCTTGTCTCCGAAGCCAGCGATGGGGCACTCATGGGCGCAAAGGACTGGCAGGGTCCGCCACTAGCGAGCACTACCAGGATTCCCACGCGCCTGGCCAAAAAACGCCTGCGCAATAATGATACAGGAGCAGAACCAATAGAAAGAACTGCGAAGGTAAGCCGGACCGCCGGGACAGCGAGGGGTGTGGCAGGTGATGGATGCGGACTGGTGATGCTGAGGGCGCGGGGCGTGTTCTTTTAAATGTAAGACGCCGAAGTAAAAGAACACCGGGGCAGCGAGGGATGCGGACTGGTGATGCTGAGGGCGCGGGGCGTGTTCTTTTAAATGTAAGACGCCGAAGTAAAAGAACACCGAGACAGCGAGGGATGCGGACTGGTGATGCTGAGGGCGCGGGTTGGGCGTGTTCTTTTAAAATGTAAGACGCGAGTAAAAGAACACCGGACCAAGGTATGGGGATGCGTGATGGTGATGTGGAGGGCGCGGGGCGTGTTCTTTTAAATGTAAGACGCCGAAGTAAAAGAACACCGGGACAGCGAGGGATGCGGACTGGTGATGCTGAGGGCGCGGGGCGTGTTCTTTTAAATGTAAGACGCCGAAGTAAAAGAACACCGGGACAGCGAGGGATGCGGACTGGTGATGCTGAGGGCGCGGGGTGTTCTTTTAAATGTAAGACGCCGAAGTAAAAGAACACCGGGATAGCGAGGGATGCGGACTGGTGATGCTGAGGGCGCGGGGCGTGTTCTTTTAAATGTAAGACGCCGAAGTAAAAGAACACCGGGACAGCGAGGGATGCGGACTGGTGATGCTGAGGGCGCGGGGCCAACCCTTTGCGTTGGGAGTTCACCAAGCCGAACATAGACCGGGTCAGAGCACGACGCCAAACAGCGCAGCAAAGCACTCAGAGCGCCAAACCGAACCAAACAGCGACCAGCCAAAGCACGAAGCCAAACAGCGACGCCCAAAAGCAGCAAGCCAAACCAAAGCAAAAGACCTATCATTTCGATGCTACATGATTTCTGTGATCAGCATGCAATGGAAATGAAAGCCTTTTGCCAAAGCCAAAGCCTATGAGCCATGATGCAAGGGCTTCCATGGCTTCAATGACAGTCAACGACACAACGACAATGAACTTTGAACCCTTCCACCGAACCCTGTAAAAAGCGATGAAGCCTGCGTGGTAGTCCGGGGAGCGGAGGTTTCAAAGACTCTTCTAATAGTCTAAGACAGATCTTTCAGAACCCTTTCATATACGGCTAACCTCAATCAGTTCCAATACAACGGCTAAGACTAAGTTTCCTTTGGTTAGCGTGTCGTGTTGCATCTGGAACACAGTTTCTTTCTCTCACAGCCGCCGGCAAACAAGGAACACGCAGCCTGTCACCTGTCTTGCGAGAACCCTATCTCAGTCGTTGACACAACAACCGCCGTCGGTCGTTGACTGGCTTTTCCCAGGCTCGGTCAGCTTGAGCGCGCAGCAGGACGCAATTTAATTAAATTGGCTCTGATGTACGGCCTGCGTCCTGGGCAACACAATAACAACAATTGTAGCACGGCTTTAACACGGACCTTGAAGTCAGGCTCTCCCCAGGCTCGGCAGCCCTCAATCAGCATTAAAAGGACTCGGCCACTCGCAAAAATCACTCAAATCCGTCGAGTGGGAAATTCCACGAGAAAGAACAGTCTCTGCGCCAGAGGCCCGCGCACGAATCTGCTCCCGGGCATGACATCTTGCCAGAACTGCCTCCTTTACAAGGTAGACAGCGGCTACACACCAACAGTTGAAAGCATTGCCTGCCAAATTTCGCAGGAGATCATCTGGAAATTCATTCCAGGTGTTTTCATTCTGCCTGCCAAAGTGAATCCCTTGCATGAGCAGGCACTCGAAGCCTGTCAAACAACGTGCCTGGTGTGTAACCAGCAGCTGGCCTGTAGGCGTTATGATTTCACACAGCCCGACCTTCACACCCTTAACGTTCGAAGAGCTTCTCTGATTCTGGGACAGCTCGACACAGGCTTTCCTTTGGTCCGGAAACTGAATCTCTTGCAACTTGCACAGATCGAACTGGCGCTCAGTCAGGCGGCAAAGGCCGGGGAACTGTTGCAAAACATCAGGATCAGGCACAGAGCTTAGCCACCACTCCTCCCCCCTCTGCTCCATGATGCGAACGAAGCGGTCCGCAGACACCAAGGCGGCACGCTTGCGCTTGGCTTGCCCGCGTGCAACAGCGGCGACTCGCAGGTCCCGCTTCTCCTTGAGGGAGATGGCATCGTCATATTCTCGAAGCACCGCCTCGTGATCCCGTGGCAGCACAAAGTGCTGTAATGGGCGCACCTCCAGGGTTTGCTCTGCGACTCTGCGCGTCTACATCTGCGTCGCTTCTTCATCAACGCCCTAACAAAACGAAACTCCGTTTCAAATCGCCCAACCGCGGCGCGTAAACTCTTAAATTTAAACATTTTAAATGTTAAACCCCAAAAAGCCAAAAAGGATTTCAAATGTTAAACCCCAAAAAGGATAGGGAGCCCTGACCTGGGTCGTGCACAAGGTGTCCATGAGACGGCAAGCGTACTCCGCAACCTCCTCCTCACACATGCCCGACTTCTCCAGCAGTCGCAGCGGGATGCAGAGCATCCAAATCCGTTGGCGATGAACCTGGAAACCGAGGTGTTTGGGCTAAGTGCGGACACGGCCAGCCCTTTGCCGTTTTAGCTTTGGGGGCTACTCCTTTCACTCTTAAACACCACGAGAAATTCAACATGCGCTACAGCCACTGGTCGCCGCGTCCGCTTTGTTCCACGAAACACTGCATGTTGGGACCTGCAAGGCTGTGATTCGTTGCTCGGCTGCCTGGTCTGCTTGATTGCTTGCTTGCTCGCGAGAGGTTGTAGTCACGAAAGAGAGCTATGCGAATGCTAGCGTTGCCTCCTTTGCAGCATTTGCATCTAACGAGCGATATGCGATGAACGCATCAGCAAAATTCGAGCAATGGGTTTCGACTCTCGACATTGCATTTCTCCCACTCCTTCTTAACAACAAATGTCAGACGACCCCTTTTGATCTAATGGAAGGATTGCATGAGTCAAGTCATGGCTGAGCTGCGTCTGAAAACCCAGTGACTCTCACTCAATCAAGGACAAGGGCTTGCAGCTTGGAGACCAGGTAAAACCGTAAACAGCAAATAAACCGTAAACGGACTATTCAAGGCTCAGTGACAGGCATTCCAAAATTGCGGGGATCCAGCATGAAGGGCACCACCATCATGCCTGCAGCGCGAATGGCGGCGCAACAGTAGTCGAGGTTCGAGTGCCACTTTTCCCCGGTCTCCTCGTTGCGGCCAGGAGGTGCTGCAAGAAGGCCTGCCACATTCTCGAGGATGAGAGACTCGAAGGCTTGCCCGTTTGGCCCCTTAAGCAGAGCCGCGCAGTACTGCATGATGTCCATGAAGACCTTCCCTGTTCTTTTGGATGAATCCTTCCTCACTTGCGCGCCACTGGCAACTTCAACCAAATTGAATCTGTACTTCAAACGTCAAACGGAATCAAGAATGCAAGGCCCATAATTTCCATCATTCCCATAATCACGGTATCGAATCAAACACCTTGCAAAAGATTTGCCCGAGGCAACCAAAATGCACAACCCACCGATTGTCTGCTGCGTTTGGGTTGAGGTTGCTGACATCCTGACAAGGAAACCCAGCCAGCAGATCCTTACACGCCGGAATTTCTTTGAGCTCGCCGGTGCGCACCTCGGGGGCCAACTCCCCTGGACCCTGCGCCAAGTGAGCTGTGTCTTTGAATAAGCAGTCCATCTCCTCAAAAGGGTCACTCAGGTTGGTGTAAAACCTCATGAGAAACGCCTGCTTGGCCTCGTTCTTCTCGCATGAGAAGCAGTGCTCAAACGGCAAATCCCGATTCAAGAGGTGGCGGCACATGTGGTTGTATGCTTTCACGGCAAGGACGGGCGCATCTGTGCCGGAACACGCTGTGCCAATGCTTGAGTAGGCGGCATCACCACTATTTGCACTCACCTCCAAGCGCCCGATGACTTCAGCGCGGGTGTCATCAGGTAGCCTCTGAAAAGCCATGGAAAGCCACTGCTGCAGCTGCCGGTTGCCGGATGGCTCGTAGAATGGTGAGCTAAAACAGTAAGCTGGCGCAGGCTCTGGCTGCTGGGGTGTCGGCGTGTGTGGCAGCCAATACTGCATGTCCGACTCGGCCACCATCAAGTCCAAGAGTCTTTCGCACTCAGCCTCAAACTCTTCGCCCACAGGGTCAATACCAGCGCCTGCTTCCTGAGCCAAAGAACCAACACCTGCAGGCAAAGGTGAAGGCAACGGCACAGACGCCTCTTCTGCAGGTTCGGGGTCAACCAAGCCCTGCCGCGCTTTGGCACGGGATTTGCCTTTGGCTTTGGCCTTGGCGGCCTTCTTATTCGTGCTCTTCCTGCGCCCTTTCGAGCGCGGCGCCATTGCGAGCACTGCAGCCCTCCACTCGCAAATCGAAAACACTGTGGCGCCAGTTGACCTTGTTTGCCGTGTTACAGCCTCAGTTGCCCCCTTGCAAAAACACAGTGCCTAGGTGGAGAACAAAAACAACGACTAACAAGGGTAGATTGGAAAATTACAAACGTGCACGGGCCTGGGCGTGCAATCCTTGATCCAAAACGCGCGCAAAACGCGCGCAAATTGAAACCAAAAAAGTACTTAGGGCATTCGGGCAAAAAATCCAACAAGCCAGTCGGGGTCGCATGGGAAGATTGAATGCGAAAAGAGGTGTGGAAACCAACTTGTGGAAAATGATTTGTGGAAAACTCGTGGACACGTTTGTGGAAAACGTGAGGACAGATTTGTGGAACCAGCGCGGACAAATTGGTGGAAAGCCCGTGGTCGAATGTGGAAACATTTGTGGAAACATGCGGAAAGATTTGCGGAAAACCTGCGGACAAATTTGTGGAAAACGCGTGGGCGAATGTGGAAACATTTGTGGAAACATGCGGACAGATTTGCGGAAAACCTGCGGACAAATTTGTGGAAAACGTGTGGGCGAATGTGGAAACATTTGCGGAAACATGCGGACAGATTTGCGGAAAACATGCGGACAAATTTGCGGAAAACACGTTGGCGAATGTGGAAACATTTGTGGAAACAATGTTGGAAACGATGGGATTAGTTGTTTTTGTGAAACTGAATTAGTTGTTTTTTTAAACTCTTTCACTATTTATGTCCACATCTTCCACACACTTGTCCACATGTTTTCCACAAAAGTTGGCCAGACTTTTCCACACAGTTGCTTACACTTGTTCCGCAAATCTGTCCACATGTTCCACATATTTTGCACACACCTGCTGTCACAAATCAGCTACCGTTTCCACACAGTTGCCTACACTTGTTCTGCAACTATGTCCACGTTTTCCACAATGTTGCCCACATGGTTCGCGCATCTGCTGACACTTGCTCCACAATTTCGGCCAACATGTCCACGAGTTTGCATACACTTGTTCCGCAAATCTGTCCACATGTTCCACATGTTTCCACACAGTTGCATACACTTGTTCCGCACATATGTCCACACTTTCCACAATGCTGCCCACATGTTTGTTTGCACATTTGTTCCGCACATTTGTCCACACGTTCCGCAAAGTTGTCCACAAAGTTGCCTACACTTGCTCCGCAAATCTGCCCACAATTTCCACCAAGCCGTCCACAGTTGTACCGCACAGCTTCCCATCAAAGTTGCCCAAACGATTCAACAAATCTGCCCACACTTGTTTCGCACTTCTCTCCACGTGTTCCGTCAAGTTGTCCGCATCTTTTGAACACATCTGCTGCTTGACAAATGTTGAAAGGGAGGTTGCCAAGTTATAGCAACTTTCAACTTTCTGTCAGAATGAAGGTTAGATACAACTCCTGGACATGGAATCACTGCGGCCAAGCACCCAAAAAACAAACCGCCACGCACGCCTTCTAATGAATCTCTGGAAAAAGGCCCTTTGGAGGTCATAGGGCGGAGCAACAACTGCTGATCATGGTTGAAAACAAAAGACTCACCAATGGCAAAATGTCACAATGTTCTTGCAGCCCCAGGAAGAGGGAGCATACCCAACTTTGAGGAGTGGCTTGTAGCTGCGTCAGCACGGGCTAGGCAGTGCCTACACTCAGTCACAAGCCGCACGCAAGGAAGTGTGGACTGATTCGCAATAAAAATGTGGTTTCAAAAGCCAGGGCCAAGGGCCAAGGGTCTTCCAACTGAGCGCATGGTTGCTCCAATTGCCACAAGTCTAGTGTTGCTCCGTGGCAGTCTTTTGGCTTAGTGTTGCCTGGAACAAGTTCCAATTGAGCATCGGGGACACTAGGGGTTTGACATCTATCCCTGAGCCCGCACGTCTGAAAGGCCAAAACCAGGAATGGAAAGGCTAGGGCAGGACAAGGTCCCAAGCACAAGCACACAGCATATCCAGCTGTGTTAGGGAGGTCTTTGTACTTAGTCAGAAGGCGCGAATTTAAAGCGCAACACCCCTTGTTAGACTTCTGACTTACACTTATACCTTATAAAACAAGTATTGTTATATCATTAGTCTGTTAGTTATAACTAATACTATCACTGTTCTAACTGACATTGTCTAAGAGTTTAAGCTACTGTTACTCAAAGCAACATTATGGAGACCTTGTTCGCGTTCATTCAACCATCGCAGAAGTGAAAACATGAGTTGACAGCCCGTTCAAATGCGGCGTTCAGCCAGAACTTGCCTTCCAGTGCAAACCAACTCTCCCCAAAACAAGCCCACCACCAATGGACCAAAGGGCTCTGCAAACATCACCAGCATCACCCTCAGCATCGCCAGAAACACCTCCCATGCACCACCAACATCACCAGCAACACCCTTAGCATTGCCAGCAACACCTGCTTTGACAAGCCTTCCCAAACGGCACCTAAAGATAGGTGCCGTTTGAGAGACCGCGAGACAGCCATACACCACCAGCATCACCAGCATCACCCTCAGCATCGCCAGAAACACCTCCCATGCACCACCAACATCACCAGCAACACCCTCAGCATAGCCAGCAACACCTGCTTTGACAAGCCTTCCCAAACGGCACCTAAAGATAGGTGCCGTTTGAGAGACCGCGAAACAGCCATACACCACCAGCATCACCAGCAACGCCCTCAGCATCGCCAGCAACACCCTTTTTGACAAGCCTTCCCAAACGGCACCTAAAGATAGGTGCCGTTTGAGAGACCGCAAAACAGCCACACACACCAACACCTCCTCTGAGAAGCCTTCCCAGCTGGCACCCAAAGATAGGTGCTGTTTTGAGCCGCCACCCCTCAGTACGATTCCATTGTTTTGGGGGGACCTTCCACAATTTTGGGAGAAGATCACCACCATTAAACTGCACCTCCAGCCAAACCTGCAATTCCAAGACTCCTGAAATCAAACCCCTGCGTGTCTCCCCAAAACAAATCCACCAGCAAAAGGTCACGTCACATGTGGTCAAGAGCCTTCTAACAATAGAGTTGGCACCTGGATGTTCTATCTGTTTCGGCTTTGGAAATGGGAACTTTGGATTAGGACAAAGCCAGGGCCATACGCCATATCTGATATGCCATATCTGGTAGAATGACTGGCTGGTGTCGAAGCAACAGAACTGTATTGATTCTGACTCTGATGTCACACGGCGTCCAGCGGTGCTAGTCCAGACCTTCGTTTTGCGCAGCGAGCGCTTGAAATGTCAAATCTCAACAAACTCGGACTGCGCTCACCTGAGCCCAGTCGGTCAACACGAGCGAGCCGCCAAGCGCATTGCCGCGTGGGTCAATGACTGGCTCACTTGCACAAGGATGCGGGATCCAAGCATGGGCCGTACATGCGCAGCCATATGATATGCGGCGGCTGCCGCCCCAAAATCAAACACGACTCGGGTGCAGTCAATTGAACTTTGCTTTACTACTTGCGTCGCCACGAATTGTGCTGTGGCACAAATTTGCACAAGGGGCTCCCTGAAAGGGGGGGATGAGTTGGGATGAATTAGGTGAAACACCCCGAGCAAGCAGCGGGCAAAGCCAACACAAACTGTCTAGATTCTAGATTCTTCAAGGACTGAGATTTTGCAGACAACATGTGGCTCACTTGGGCGTTTGCCTAAATCGTATCCTGGGTAGCAATCCTTTCCACTTCATGCTCGCAAGACATGGGGCGTTGGGTCACATTGGCACATGGACTTGGATTCCGCGCCCATCAAACACGCCCATGCGTGGCATCATACAGGTGAACCTCTAAATCCTGAAAGATTGCCGCGAGGTCACTCCAAACGTCAACCATGCGCCCTTCCAAGAGGGGCTCCCGAAACATTGAGTCCTCCGCGTTGAGCAGGCGAAGCGAGACGTCCATGCCCTGCACAAACGCAAAGCATCGGACAAACAAGAGCTCCCCATTGCCCTGCACCCGTGGGCCTGTGCCCAAAACCTATGCACCCTAGTGAGCAGTGTCTTTAAACCTTTTCGGTCATATTGAGTCTCAGGATGTCTCAGGCTCCTATGAACGAAAGCTACAAACTATAGCAACTAAACTAATCAATGAACATACTTTCATAATTGATGTCCAGGTCGTGTCATGCGGCTGAGTCAAGCAGGCACGTTTCACACACGCGAAAAAAAACAACAAGAACCTGCTAAAAGTTTCTCATCATTTAAACGTCTATAGGCTCCAAGGGCCTGGTACCAAGGGCCAGGGGCTTTCAGACTCATAGACTCATAGACTCATAGACCATAGACTCTCAAATGCCGACTGCAACTTGAAAAACATCGATATCGATTGGTCGATGTCACATGTCGATATCAATATCTTTTCGTCCTGCAGCCCTGGGACATGGAAACAAGGACTCAAATCTGCAGTCTCATGGTTTCCAAAAATGGGAACCCAAAACTGAACCCTGGAACCTGCGGTCCGGCAAAAGGTTCCCGTTGTGCAGCAACGCATTTTCTGTACAGCTGCCTAAGTTTCTTGAAGGCTGAATGCTCAATGACTCAATGCTCAAGCCCAGGGCAGGGCCTGAAACAGACGGTTTCGGAGTTGGGGAAACCAGTTCAACTACAGAATCAAGAATATGCAAAAAAAACCATCTCAAACAGCTATCAAATCAATTGGCTCGGCTATGGCTTTCGCGGGCTGTCAACTGGGATAGCTGGATTGCGCGTGCGCGAAAGGACAGTCCTCGAAGGCACGTGTGAGCTGTTTGTGCTTTTGATGGCGCGCGTCATCCGTCCGGAAGAACTCCTTGATCTTGACGGACATGGGGCACTTCCCGCTTGCGTAGTAGCGCGAGACGACTTGAGGCAGCTGCTCCCCCTGAATGTAGTCGCCGTTCAGCTGGCACGTCTTGACGCGGTCGATCATGGCCTGCAGCGCAGTCTGCGCGATCGCGATCACCTCCGAGTCGTCCCGCGAGTCCGCGTAGAGGCAGCGCGCCAGCGTGAGCGACTTCTGGAGCGGCACAAGGTCGTGGTTCACCGCCCTCATCATTGACGGAACGTCGCCGCACCAAAGCAGCAAGCTCCTCTGCATGTCCTGCAGCGGTTTTCTTCCCTTGCGCGGGTGTGGACCATTGGTTTTTCAACACACGCCCCAAAGATCATCAAGAACCCTCAGAAAATGTCCGCACGGCATTGAGGGTAATGTCATGGCAAAGTCATGCGCTTGTGCTAGTGTGTGTGTGGGCTTGTTTGGTTGGACCTAGTTGGAGGACAAAGTGCCGCACGACCCCAGATAGATGATCTTTCTCCACGAAGTTGCCCACACTTGTTGCCCACACTTTTCACAAAGTTACCACATGTGCTTCCACAAAGCCAAAGCGGGCCCATGTTGTGTCACTGATTTACCTCCAAGGTCCAACCGAACTCTCAAACCTAAAGTAAAGCAGTCCACATTGCCTTGCCCCGCAGCATGAACATTGCGTGGGAAATGTGGACAGGTTTGTGGAAAACATGCAATCAGAAAACAGCAGGCAACAGCAAGCAGTATGTCAAAAAAACGTGGGTAGATTTGTTGATTCGGCCAACTCCTGAATTCTAAGTGGCGGCAGCAAACAAACTTTTCCAAGCTGTTTCAATTCGAATCACTTCTGCCGCACTCTCATGAGATGCTTAGCAGCTTTCAGCTGCCTGGCCGACCGAGCATGGGCTTCTGTATCCATGTCCAGGCCCTGCTCAAGCCAAGCCAGCAAATCTTGTTCGATGGTGCCTAGATTTGGCACTGCCCCATGCAAATCCTCCAAATCCTGCTCTCGCTTGGAGCCAGCGCTTGCCAAGGAAACTGCGCAAACGCAACCTTTGTGCAGCCGACATGTTGCTTTCAAGCTGGAGCCGCCGAGAACATGGAGGCGACCAACGTCCCGGCCACAATGGCTCCAAAAAACCCACGCACCACGATCATAGATCCGAGAAGCACTGCCACAGGCGGACTGGTTGGGCTGGTTGCTAGGCAAAGGTTTTGGTTGAGCGCCTGATGAGGCACTGGCTTGAACGTCGCCCATTGGAAGGTGGTTGGTGTTGGTGGGTTCGTCATCCTGGAAACATGTCAAGTCGTCAAAGTCATCGTTGCTGACATCCAGGAAACATGTCAAATCATCAAAGTCATCATTGTTGGCACTCGCTGCAGCTGCTGTTGCATTGCTCGGAGCACTGTCAGCACAGCCAGCAGGGGGCTTCACAGCAGGCTCTTCGCCAGGAACACTCTCAGCTGAAGAAATGTTCGAGTCTGCCTCAAGGTCAACGGCCTCGTCGGCTGTCAGGAGGTGAGCCGGGCCTTCAGAACCTTGCGCAGCATGTTGCAACTCAAGCAAAGGATTGCCTGCGTCGGCCAGAATTGGGAGCGCGTCAGCATCATTCCCACCAGTGTCAGGGGCGAGCCTGGCCCGCTTTGCCGGGCGCCCTGCTGCCGGCCGCGCAGGCTGTGCAGCACGAGCGGGCTTCGCCACGCGAGAAGTGTGCAAGTCCGCTAGCATATCAAAATCGCTGGCTCCAGAAGAGTCAGCGTCAGAACTGTCTGCTACTGGAAGCTGCTCTTCCTCACCTGGGCACAAGTTCACCGTTGTGACATTACGTTCTGCTGCAACCACAATTGACTCAATTGACCCATCCCTCGCACAACCTTGAAGACTCGATACTCAAGACTCAAGACAATGTTCAATTTTACCTTTCTGTTTTGGCCCCTTTCAAGTCGTCCAAGCAACGCGCCCGACTCGTGTAGCATATACCAATATCTTGAATATATTGCCATCTATAGTCATAGTCTATATATGAATATTATAACTTATATAATGTTACTGTCTGTATTAGTCAGTGTTAGTATTCTACCTACACTGGCGCTTGCTCCCCCAGACCCCGAAGAAGCGACCCTGAAACAATGACTAGACTAGATTTGTTCTACACCAATCTGAGGACTTTCTTTCTTTCTTTCTCTCCCTCTCTCTCTATCTGTGTTTTTTGTATCTTCTGTCTTTCTTCCTTCATTTATCTCTTTGTTTCGCTCTTTACTGTTTCCTTATTTCGGTGTTGCGGTTATTTTCTTTCGTTCTTTCTTTATTTCTTTCGTTATCTTTTCCTTTCTTTCTTTCTGACGTTTTTTCTTTCTGCCTTGCTTGCTGTTATCGTTTTTATGTTGTTTTATGAGATTCGTTCTTTCTGGTCTTTCTGAATTTCTTCTGTATTTATTTATGATATGTCTGTCTGTCTCTCCCTCTCTCTCTCTCTATCGCTCTCTTTCTTTCTTTTCTTTTTCCCCCTTCTTTCCTTCTGTATCTCTCTGCCTTTCTTTCTCTCTCTCTCTATCTCTCTTCCATTTGATTTATCTATTTATCCATCTCTAAGACTAATCTATCTGTCTATCTGTCTAAGTGAGTCTAAGATCTATCTAATCTAAGATCTTTCCTATCTATCTATCCTTGCGAAAGTGCTGCGCCTGCCACAGTCACGAAATCTCTACTTGACCTTGCGTGGGAACAAAACGCTGCGCCTACCACAACAAATTCTGCACCTCAGGCTGCCAGAGTGCTGCGCCTGCCACAGGATTTGCGCCTCCGTCTCTCTTGTTGCTCTCTCTCTCTCTCTCTCTCTCTCTCTCTCTCTCTCTCTCTCTCTCTCTCTTCGTATCTTTCCATTTGATTTATCTCACTATCTATCTGTCTATCTGTCTATCAGAGTCTATCAACTAATGAACTACTGATTAATATGAATATGAATAATGTATTTATCACCTCACCTTGCGGAAGTGCTGCGCCTGCCACGAATACGAAACCTGTACTTCACCTTGCACAAGTCGAGTCTTGCGCCTGCCACGAAATCTGTACTTGATTGAGCTTGCGTGGGAACAGAATGCTGCGCCTGACACGACATCTGCACCTCAGGTTGCGCTGCGCCTGCCACGCGATTTGCACCTCCGAAACCATCTGCGCGGCCGTGCCATTGGGGAACTTCGCGAACCCGTGGCGAGCCCATGGCGAGCCCGTGGCGAGAGCGTGGCAAGACCGCGCGCTGAACAGAGGTGCCCCTCGCGATTCGGTCGGGCTCTATCTGTTGATTCTGATTCTGCTTTGCAGGAAGTTACAGTTGTTTTCGTATTACGGAAGTTGTCTGGCTAAACTTCCTTTGAGTAGAAAATAGGAAAACTAGCTTCAGCTTTAAAGAAAGGCACCGTTGGACCTGCGCGCACGACAGTCTTGAGATCGATTCGAGGGCCCCCTTCCTTCCCTCAATTGGGCCACTTCGGGTACGCACTTTGCAGTACCAGGGCGCACTGGGCAATGTACTCTGTCTCCAGCTGGTGAAGGCCGGTAATGACATAGGAGTCGAAGCCAGAGGCACTCGCAAACTTCCAGGTCAGCGGCACCAACCCTATCTTTGCAACGCACTCCATGCCGGGCAACTGCCCTGGAGAGCACAGTTTGCCGGCAAACGCATCCTCACTGAAGTACTTCAACCGCCCAAAGTCAGCTTGGTCAAGGGGCGGTCGCAATTTCTTGACACTCTGGGCAAACGGAAGTCGAGCATGCTTGAGGATCAGCGGCCCTGCATGGTGGATGCGGGGCACGTAAGGTGGGAAAGCCTCAGGTTCAAACGAGCGTCAGGCAATGTGCAATAAAGTGTTAAGAACTGTTACATGTTGTTGTTCTTTCACGTCGTCAACAGTGATAGCCAGCCCTACCTCATGCTCACACACTCTTCTGCAGAACGGGTAAGCACAACAGAAACACAGAAACAATAAAACACACAGAATCATTGCTACCACGGGACAGGGCCTGACACGTGGGAAAGCTCTGCCAGTGACACAGACGCAGGGTGATGAGCCTGCCGCCCAGCCGCGCAAGCGACAACGAAGAAGTCAACGCTCGTGGGGCTCTCATCGTCCGTGTTGGCAAAGCTTTCAGCGGCAATCAACAGGTTGGCCCGGTGAGCCAATGATAAGCTGCGATCGGGAGACAGCTCTGTCACGAGCTGCAGCAGAAGCTTGACAACCCGGCTGTGGAAACCCAGCACTCTGGCAGATGTGCTTGACCTGCACAGCGCCCCGCACTTGGCAGGGTACGCAACTTGAGCCGGAAGACCCCCGGCGCTGGCAATGTGAGCAGCTTTTGCAGCAAAGGCCTCGCAATCTGCCTTCAACTTGTAGCTCTTGGAAGCCATTCGCTGCTTTAAGATGTCACGCGATAGAGGGTAAGTCTGTTTCTCAAGGTGCTGCGCCTGTCCTGCAGCCTGCTGTAGTAACGGGGCGCTCAAGCTAAAGCATGCCATGTGCTTGGAGTACGGCGGTCGCGGTCGACCGCTTTCCAGCTGGGGCAAACTCAAGGCATTGGAAAGCTGGCTGGGGTTTGGCACACAAGGCGGCGGCTGAACCAAGTGAATCAGTGTCGGTGTCGGTGTCGGTGCGTCTCCAATTTGCTGAAGGCCGCCAGCCCTTGCCAAGTTTTCCACTGGCGGGACAGCTGCTGCTGCCTGAAGCTTGAGTTGGCGTCGCACGCATGCTGCACGAACTTTGCTGGCCGAGGCTGCCTGTCCAAGCGCCTCCAGCTTCTCCGGTGAAAGTTCCCCGAAATCCTTTCGAACGGCTGCGTAAAACTCCTTTGAGGCAGGGTTCCACTGCTTCCCCATCTTTTTTTGAGTTTGCAACCACTCCCACTTGAAGAGTTCGAAGGGGTTCTGCGCACGTAATCTTGCACGCTGCGGCGCAGCACTCCCGCTTGGCACTGGGCTAGCAACAGCCGCAACGCCAATGCTTGCCAGTGGGCTGCTCCCGCTGGGTACTGGGTTGGCAACAGGCGCGATGTCTGTCAGCGCCAGGGCATCACACCTTGACTGGCGCTGGTTGCCGCTCAAAGCCTGGCAGCCGGCCTGCCGCTGAGCCCTCTCCTTACGCATGCGGTCCAGGGAGCCTGCTACATACGTCGCTTCAGACAGGATGCTGTCGGCACTGAACATCTCCCAAGGCATCTGCGGATTGGCGTTGCGTTTGTGCACTGCATGCCGCCTTTCCACATGGGCAACGCTCAACTTCAAAAGCATGGCTGTGCTCACAAAGAACCATCGCCAATGCAAAAGTTCTGCCAAAAAGGTTTCCTCACTAGCATCTTCCCGAATCTCACGAGCAAAGCCGGCCGGCAAACAACATGGGGGCAAGGAGAAGAAGGCTTTGAACATTTCTTCGTGGTCCGACCGGCGGGGATCTGCCAAAGCGAATAACTTCCAAGGCCACCGATTCACAGTTGCTTCATAGCGTCGCTGAGTCAGCATACATACCATGAGCATCAGCGAGCGCACTTCCTTTGCTTGCTCCGGCCGCTGGCACATCCACTGCTCCATGCTCTGGTGTCCTAGAACTTGCCAGATCAAACGCAAGCGGGACCCACTTCCAGCCAGAAGCGTGGAAAGATACTGCTGCGCTCCCACAGACTTGCTTTTGCTTGGCCAGAGCTCGTCAAACAAAAGAGGCCAGCTCTCATCATCGGCAGCGCTATGCGCGTGCTTCAAAAAAGTGGAATGACAGTGTCGAAGCGGCTCGAGGATCACTGCAAGCATTGACCGCCGCCAGCGCTCGTCAGTTGACTCCATCATCTGGCGGCATCGCCTGAATCGCCTGCCAGCGAGGGCGTGCCAATCCACCTTGCCCGAATCGCCATCACCACCGTCTTCCCCCATAGATGGTTCCTTCTGAGGAAATTTGAATGCCCAAGAGGCTTGCGCCAGCAACGAAGACAGGAGTCCTTGATGATCAGTTGATAGGAAAAAATCAATGTTCGGCATCAGCTTTGTCCAATCTGAAACTAAGGGAACAACTGGCATCTTGCGCATCAAGACCCGCACGCACGCCCAAACAACCTTGCCTTCCGCCTCCTTGCGGTCTCTGCAACAGCGACCAATGCAAATGTGGCACAGCCGATGGCGCTCCCAGGAAGGGCCGTTCAACACAGTGTTGAACGCAGCCTTGATGTTCTCAGCTGACTGGCGCCACGCTGAAGTCTTCGGGCCTGCGCAGCCAGCCGTGAACAAGGATGTTTGGGTGAGACCGTAAAAAGACAGTGACAGTGACATTGACATTGACTATAACATTGACATTGACATGTGCTCCGGGCCCCCTATGAAAGTACTCTTCAAGAACCAGGGACCAAGAAGCAATTTGATTCGATGATTGCGAGCCGGAAGCTACCACAGGCGCACTGGTCACAATTGAAACTTCGGGTGATTGGGGTCAGCTTGCTGCGCTTCTCCAGCGCGAGCTGGAAAACACAACTGCGGGGCGCGAAGCACAGCTCGGCAGCTCCAGCTCGAAAACAAAACATTTCTGCACCGATCGCAAAGTACATTTTGGTAGCTCCTGCTCGCAAGTCGCAGCGTCGCAACGTCGCGCCGCAAGTGTAACGCGCTGAGTAGGCTGCGGCAGCTCCGGCTCGAGAGTCGCAACTTTCCAGCACGAGCGTAGCAGCTAGTACACAAAGCACACTTTGGCAGCTCCAGGGCGAGCGGTTGGGTTCGACATGAAGGCTATAACGAGCGAGCAATCGGACGGCTATTGGTCGATGTTAGCTAGTGCTCCGGGCCTGCTGAACATGGCAAAGGATGTCAACCGACTTACTTACTTGTACTTTGTGATTGACAATGAAAACAGCAACCAACCAACAGGCCAGGCCAGGCCAGGCCAAGCCAAGCCCAAACAAGGCCAATGTGAACAGCCTCTGCCAGACAGCTCAGCTATCAGGGAAGTTATGAAGTTTGCAACAGGTTATGCCAACCTCCCCCCCCCCCCCCAACAGAAAAACATAACATGAACACAGGCAAGGCAAAACCTCTCTGAGAGCAACGCAATATCCGCCCAAATTCTCGATCAGAAAGTCAACCAAGCTATGTGGCTCATTCGGTTTGCTTCGACTTGATTTGCTTCAACTGTTTAAAAACTGTTTAACTCTGTTGAACCGTGTCTCTCATTCGTCATTGGTCATTGGGTCGGTTTCCTCTCAACTCATGCTCAACTCATGTGTTTGGCGGGTGCTTGCTTGTCGCCAGGTGAGTTTTGCTTTCGCTCGCTTGGCTATTTGATGGCTTCGTTCATTTAGCTGGCTCGTTGGGCCCGGCTGCGTTAGGCTTCTGTACAAGTTGTTCTTCTTCTTTGCCTGATTGAGTCTATCTGAGTCAATCTGATTGAGATTGAGTCTTAGAGTCGTCTTACATGTCACATGTCTGTCTGATGGCTTGTTTGGTCACACATTGCTTGCTCGTCACTGGTTGGATGATTGCTTGGTTGATCGGCCGGTCGATCGATCGATTAACTGAACGGTCGACTGAACGGTCGCCTGGATCTGACGCGGACATCTGCCGATCGCCATGCCGCAAGTTGTCAATGAGATACGCGGCCAGCTCTGCCCGGTACTCGTGTCCGGCGGGCTGCGGCTCGCAAGACCACGGTCTCCACTCAAAGAAGGACTCCGACTCGATCAGGTACTGTAACGAAGCTAAAAGCCGGACAAAGTGCCCACCCATGCGCAGAAAAAGCGTAGTGCAGTATAGGTTGGGCAGCATCTTCCCGCCAGAGTCAGCAGATGGCACAACATTGGCAACAGTAGCAGTCATCACCAGATTGGTCTGGTGATTCTGGCACAACATGATGTCTGTGAGCACTGGTTTTGCTTCAGATGGGCTCGAAGCCCTCCGCTCCTTTTCAAGCGCGTACCGGTGAAAGTGCAAGCGCTCGTTCGCCAGGTGGCCGTCAACTTCGTGAACAACGGCGCGCTTCCGAGCAGCCAGCAAGATGCTGCGAACAGCATCCAGCAAACACTTGGTAAAGGGGTGGCAGAACAGGCCAGCATGCACGTTGTCGCTGCTGTTGCTTGTCAACGGAACTGGAGGTGTCACGAACTCACGGTATAGCTTCACACCATTGATCCACCCGAGAGTTAGATGCACACGAGATACCAAAACCTGCCAAGTGGAAGCCTGCTGGCACCGGGCAGTGCCATGCACCGCGTTGAGTGACAGCTTCTCACTCGTCTCGTCCCACATCACCACTGCGGCAGCGAAGTCCGGCGTGTGGGACAGCACATACCGCTCGAACTCTTTCATCTGGCTCATCTGGGTCTCCAAAATGCAATGGGCTGTAACTGCAAGAACTCGGCGAACTGTGCGTTGTGACACCGCGTACGCATCAGCAGCAGCGTTGCGACAACGTCGCTTTGCGAAGGCCATGCGCAGCATCTCCTGGAAAGTCAAGACATAGCGAGACCGGTCGCCCTTGCCCTGCTTCAGCACTACCAGGCCGCCACGGGCTACAACTTTCAATCTAGGAGCTCGCGCCGCTTTCACCATGTTGATAGATTCCGTGAACTCCACCAAGGCGTGCGCTCTTTGCTCGTTGGCCTTCGCGTGCCGCAACTCAAGGATTGCTTGGGCTGCTTGGGGGTTATCAGTGAGCTATGCGACGTGTGGCCGTGTGAGCCATTTCATTCTTGAAGTAGGCTTTTGCAGCCTCCCAAAATGGGCCCTGGAAAGTGGAAACCTGGAAACAAGAACTGAAACCTGTGACCCGCTGGGTTTGATGTTGATTCGCGCCCGTATCATACGGAATCATACGGTCCTACATATGCATATGCCGCATAAAGGCACAGACAACGCACGACTGTGGAAATGGAACCAAAACTTTTAAACTAAGCCACTAAGCCTGCGATCCCCACGCGGCCAAATGTTGACCTGGAGCATACCCGTATCAATCCACAAATGACGACAACGTACGGCAGTGGACTAAGAACTAGGTACCCAAAATGGAAAACCCCGGTATGTGGGAACCAGGACACATGCGGTCCCCTGATGTTTTGATACAAGCCCATATGAAAATAAATATTTCACAAGTTCATGTGGATTCGTTCGTTTCCTTCAGCCACCAACAGCTCGAGGACAAGACCCACTGCTAAATGCGGCTATACATAGCAATCAACACAGCAAAAACCTATGCCAAACGGGCCAAAGTGCTTTCTTCAATCGTGATCTCGCGCGGGCAGCACGCCCGACAGCAGCCAGCAAACACAGCTGCTGGTACGACCTGTCGCGACCAGTCCCCCGGCCAAACACCGAGACTTCTCTGCTTTCTTCATGAGCTTCTTCATCATCTTCCCGCGAAGCCATGGCTTCGTTGCAACGGAGCCACAGCCATTTGAGCTTGTTCAGGACACATCTGCATGCCCCAAAACAGCCCTTCCATAAAGCCTATTGGCAGCCTAGAGTCTAGCCTATGGTATTTCTTGTAGCTACCAACCTGGCCTTGGCCTTCTTACCACCAAGTTGTAGTTTGCGGTAGCCTTGTTACCGCGTGGCGTGCTGCACCGCTTGCTTTTCATCGTGGTTTTGGGTGTAAAGCTTCCGGAACCAAAATGGAACCCTGGTAAGTGGAAACATGGACCAAAACCTGCGTAACCCCTACTGTTAAATTTTGAGCCACACCCAGATTGCCGCGGAGCAACGTACAAGTGAAGGCCTCAATGCCAAACAACTGGACTGCGTTCCAAAGCTTGGCTTCAAGGAAAACAGGAAAACTAGTAGAACTGGGAACTGCCTTCAAAAAAGAAGCTGCATGGGCCACTTACCACAATCTCCCTGACTCGGGTCCCTGACACTTCAAAACCACCAGTCCTGCATGTCCTTCTCGGTCAGCTGCGCCATCCCGCTCTGCATCGCGCTCGAACCGAAACTGACAAAACGCGTGCTCCTCTTTTCAATGAGGGGCGTATGATTGAACAACCTGAGCTCATCCCTCCGCCACTGGCTGGCCAAGCCAGCCGTTCAATTAGGGAGAAGCAAATAATGGAACAGCATGCTTCTGATCCTAGAGGGCGGGCCTTCATCCCGTTGGCTGGCAATGTCCATTGTTCAATTAAGAACTCATATCGATTCATATCCATACGGGTGGTCCATACGATTTAGGTTTCTCTCCAAAAAACAACCAACGTCTATCAACCCAAAGCCAGATGCTCGGAGATCGATGCAGTTCTGTCATTTGGTGACAGTTTCCGTCTTTAACCCCCACTGAAAGGGGTATACGGTATTTACCAAAACAAACCAGGGTTTTCAACATATGATCCCCAAAACAAGAAGGGACTTGGAGCTTCTTTGGTGGTTGGTTTGAAGCCATTACTATAGAAAATGCGCTATTGCGTCCCGAAACTTGTATGCAAAATGTCCTGGACCCATGGAGTCATGTGATCTTGCATCCCAAAAATGGTCCCAAAAATGTGCACTGCTCAGCCCCGCCCAAACTGTTGTGGAAATGCGCGCTTGCATCCCCAAACTGGCGCGAAAAACTGGTGTGGAAAATGTGCAAATGCTCCCTTGCATCCCCAAAATGATGTGGAAATGTGCCCTTGCATCCCCAAAATTATGTGGAAAATGCGCCCGCGCATCCCCAAAATGATGTGGAAAACGTGCCCTTGCATCCCCAAAATGATGTGGAAAATGCGCCCTCGCATCCCCAAAATGATGTGGAAAATGCGCCCTTGCATCCCCAAAACGATGTGGAAAATGCGCCCTTGCATCCCCAAAATGATGTGGAAAATGCGCTCTTCCACCCCCCCAAGCTGGTGTGGATAACATACCCAATGTAATGAGTTTAGAGGGGCATCATTTAGTTGATCAGGCCTCAAAGGTTTGGATGTGACCATGAGGATAAAGAGTCTAAAACGAGAAGCACCAGGGAAAGAACAGGTGCAATCCACAAGAATCGCATCCACACCGTTTTCTACACCGGATACATTCAAAGGAAACATGCGAGCGAGTACTCGAGCCGGGGCACATTTCAATGGGAAGCACGAAGCCTGCCTTGCTTTTTCTTGACAGGTTTGATTCAGGGAATCAACATGAAACTCGCCTTTCGGGCAGATTCGTTGGGGGCGTTTTTCCCCTCCAAAAGTAATAAACCCCAACAAAAGGTGACACCACCCTATTAATCAACCAGGAGTCGATTCATCCGGCTCAACATTAAATGTGTTGGTCGCCTTTCAAGTCTACAGGCCGGACCCGGGCTGGAACCTTCCGGTCGATTCTGCGTACGGCAAAACAAGGCCTCAGTTGCCGCCCCACTCTGGCATTGCAACGCAATCCAGTGACTGATGCAAGGGTTTCTCCTCTCTCAGTGCTTATCTTTCTACGCAACCCAAAGGGTCAGCGAGCAGATTTCCCCAAAATAGCTTGCATCAACTGAAAGCTCCTCGCTACTTATGAGTGCCCTTCTTGGTGGTTTTGAAGGGGGGGGAAATTCAAAACCATCCAATTTGAAGGGGTCCAACCTGAAAAAGACACGACCTCTCGCCACGTCCTCAGCCCCGTTTCGCCCGCATTTCACCCACGCCGAGCCACTTCGGGACGCCGGGCTTCTTGCTGGTGTTCTGGGCGGGTCAGGTCGTTTGGGCCATTCGCATTGTTGATCTAGGGGTGCCTTCCCCCATCCTCAGGAATCCTTCTTTCTGGAAAACCTCCAGAAACCCCGGGAAAAACGTGGGCATTTGAAAAGAACCATAATGAAAGAGAATGGGGAACCAACGACTTGAATTGGAAACAGCCAGCTGCGTTCCTATTCGAGGGAAGGAACATGTTCTTGGCAGGTTGCTCCAAACAACCTGGAAGGGTACCAACTTTGGGCTTTCTGTGAAAGGAAAGCAAAGGGAACCAAAGCAAGCTTCTTCCCTTCGGGTGTTGTCATCTTTAGGAGCCTCGGAGCAACCTTTTACAAACTCCCACCAACAAACATGGCCCTTACAGCTGAGTGAATTGCCGGAGCAAGTTGGACAAGATCTTCCCTGGTTCTGAAACTTATTGAGCACGCTTTCTTTCAGAGTGTATGCGATGAAAACGTGAGAAGCTAGGAAACCACAGAAACCCGAGCAAACGGAAGCGGACTTGACCTCCGCGCATGATTCGGCACTGAGGCCTCTGCCAACTTTGTGGGGTAGACGCTTGTTGGCGTTTGCCTTTTGTTTTTGTCGTCCGTCAAACGCTCAGGTGTTGTTTTTGTTGCTTTGCTCGCGGAGCCCTTTGCAAACTTCCCGGGGGGGGGGGGGGGCGGAGGGGGGGAAGGGTCAACCTTCAAAACTCAGTGTGGGTTGCGGTGTTCACCTTCGTGGGGTAAAAAGAAAACGGGAAAACTGCAAGAAGGAAAGTAGGAAGGAAGGAAGGAAGGAAGGAAGGAAGGAAGGAAGGAAGGAAGGAAGGAAGGAAGGAAGGAAGGAAGGAAGGAAGGAAGGAAGGAAGGAAGGAAGGAAAGAACAAAAAAAAGAAATAATAACACAAAAAAAAATCAAAAGAAGAACTAAATATGAATAGATAGCAAGGCAACTAGAAAGAGGAACATGAAAATACATAATAAGAGAAGATTAGTACGGAAGGGGAAGAGAAACGCGCAGGACGAGAAAGAAGAAGAGAAAGGCACACTGACGGAGCAGGAAGATAAGAAGAGGGGGAAGACGGCAACGGAAGAGAAAGACAAAGCAAAGAGAACGCGAAAGACAAAAAGATAAAGAATAAGAAGAAGAGGAAGAGGAAGACAGGGTTGAAAGGGGAAGAGGAGAAGATGCAGATACCAATGAAGAGCTAAATACATACCAAAGAAAGAGAAGAAGAGCAAGCGGAAGACAGAACAGGAAGAGGAAGAGAAACAGACTTGAGCAGGAGGGCTTTCCCTCGTATGGGTGAGCTCGCTCGCTTTCCCAAGGACATCCTCAAAATGACCCAAGGACAATGCTTGAAATTGAAACCTTCCAGTGACTTGTTCGAAGACTCTCTGAAGAACCCAATAGAGAAATCGCCTAGACAAAAATTTGACGTGCTTCCAACTGCTGCAGTAGGCAACCCTCCGCGATCCCTACCTCTATGTGTTCCCATGGATGGTTCCCCCCCCAGTGGCCTACTATAGTAGTCCTGGATCTACGCTTCCGACGAGAAAAAAACGCTATTGCTGCCCAAGGAGCCCTGCGAACCTCGCTCCTTGGCGAGAGGCGAGGTTTACGCGCAAAGGGTGCGGGCAAAACATATCTGGGTGCTTGAAGTAGGTTTGCCTTTGGTTTCTACTTAAGACGACCCGCGTCACGCCCCTGTCTAAAAGCCGGCGAAGAACACTTCCGGGCAACTGCAAACGGTTGGTGGCTGCCGGGCAATTCCTCCCGGCTTTTCCTGTCACAAACTGCCAAGCGCAGTGTTTGCAACAATCATACTGGTGTGTTCACGATCTTATCAATTCCCTTAAGGGGACATTGAAACAAACATCTTCATTTCAGCAAATGAAGCTGACCCCAAAAAATCTGAGCTGTCCTCAGATCTCCCGCTAAAAGTGACTAACTTTTAGTGGGCTGAATGGAAAACCCCAATAAACACTAAAAAATATATATTTGTTTTTTTTTTTTTAAAAAAAAAAAAAGCTAAGGGGATGGCTGGGAGCCACCAAGAAATGGTTAGTTCCCGTTTGGTCCCCTTTAAAAGCGAAAAGGGGGTACCCTCACAAAAAGACACACCCAATGATCAACTCGGTTTCAACCACATTCCCAGACCGGGCCCGCTCCTTCTGCTGACGCTGTGCTGAAGCTCCTCCACGTGCCTTGGCTCGCTTGCAGGAACCAGCAGCGAATCCATCGGTCTCCACCCAACTAATGCTGACCCAATACGAATCAACCCCAGCTTGTAGCGGGTGGGGGCCCTCGAAAAGTTCCACTAAGGCACACACCCCTATTAACACGCTAGGGTTTATTCATATAGATTCAACATTAGCAAAGAGCTGGAAAGACCCTATTTCAGTTTTGGAAAGAAGTAAACTGAGGCGTGTGAGACAAACAAGTTCCATCCTTTCTTTAAACAAATGAATGGCCAGGGGCTGAGCTTGGTCAAGGCCCGCAGGTCTTTTTGTGTTCTTCGCGAGGCCTCTGCAGGCTTTGCCCGCGACTCCTGCCCAGAAAATTCCGGGGACCTCGGCCGTGTCCACCTCTCCAAGACAAGCCGGTGCATTTTCTCGCTCCGGGCCCATATTTCCGCACCAAGGGAAGCTGATTGGTCAGAAGGTGAGGTTTAAACACCCAAGACCCCCTTTTTGGATGCTTCTAAACTTGGTTGCTGCTGACCCCACGGCAAACAGTTGTTCACTTGTTGCCCCCAAATGACTTCAACCAAAAAGTGAAAGTCTAAAGACCCGCTGCATCCCGTATCCCAACAGCAATCAAGTAGAGGGGATCCACCAGGAAGCAACGCCACAGGAAAAATGACTTTTTCCTGCAGCCCTAAACCCCCTGAGCCAACCCCCCACAATTCGTTCGAGAGGCAACTTGCTGCCCTTCCTGAGCCGGAAAATGAGCGTGAGTTGCCGCCCAAAAAGGGACCCAGAAATAACAGGTGATCACTTTGGGCCGTGACTAAACATGGGATCAACCCCAGTTTATAGGGGGGGTGGGGGCCCTCGATATTAACACGCTGGGGAACCGGGGTCCCGAAACCAAAAGGTCAGATCAGGTCGATTCGCTTTGGTCAAAGGACTTCTCTTCAAGTAGTTTGCCAGCGGCGAACAAAAAAACTTTCCGCGACTCATCAAACGAGCCCGAGGGCTATAAGCCCAGGTGGAGCCCCGAATCCTCCTTTTGAACCCTCCTAAACCCTCCCTCTCAGCTGCCCCAGATCACCCCAGAGCTTATTTGGGCAGAGACCCCATAGCTTCCGTTGGGTAAACATTGGCAACACTCCGGGAAAATGGGTGGTTTCTAAAGAACGGGTGAAGAGACTGGAGGTTCTCCAACCCACAGCAGAGCAGTCCCTTTTGAACTCCAGCGGCAACATCTCTCCGGGATCCCGGATCGATCCGATTCCCAACACCCGGCGGCGGACCGAAAAACACCTATATCGATAATAAAACTTGAAGAAGATGTTGAAGGAATCAGGACTGGAGCCCATGGGCCCTGGACTTGGGCCAATTGGAGTGTTTTTTCATAGGCTCAGCTGCTTTTTGCACATGGGACGGGAGTTCCTCCAGTGGCCATATCTGATATCTGCTCGGGTGGTCCAATGTCCAGCACCCAGAATGTTCCTGGCCAAATTGTGAGGGTTGGAAAGGGCAGAGTAAACGGAGGGCACGGCCTGACACACAGCGGAAGAACCAGGAACTCCTTTATGGGGGTCATTACGCCATGGCGCTCCGGCAACAAAGAAGAGAACGACTTCCTCATCCATCCCTCGCTCTCTCTCGGTTCCCCTTCAACTTTTGACAAGGACTGGACAACTCCTTGAACAAAAAGCAATTACACACGTCAATTTGCCTATTGACAGCCGAAAGGGCAGAAAACGGACATGTCCTGAACCATTCAAACTGGCCGCCGAGCGTGCCCTGGAACCAACTGCTGCCAAGCATCCCAGAATCTTGCCGTGACCTTGGCTCTGAAAACCCGCATGCAACCAGCTGGACATTGTGCAAAGTTGGCAATAATTCAGGGGCATGAAGCGGATTGTCACCTCTTGCAGCGGACAAACGGTGAAGCAAGCCATTTACTGCATGCTTAGGTTGTAGCTGCAATCAAGCATAGGAAGAAGTGCCGGGGTCGGCCGCCGATGGCACGAAACACTTTATTTCCCTCACGGCATCCTTCCATTTGAAACGGAACGGGGCTCTCTGAGCCCAGTTTTAAGCTGGAGCTGGTCCAAACCGCCCCTCCTCCCCATCCTTCCATCCGAAAAGGCTCTCTGAGCGCTCTCCGCATGGTGGCTTGTTTAGCACCGGGCGCTTGGTGGCCAGGCGTCGGAGATATCAAGCCCGGGAGGCGTGCTTGCGCCAAAAAAAACAAGCATCCAAGCCCAAGCCCCGCGGCTCGGGAGACGCGTCTGGCCTTTCATCGGAAGGCCACCCTACTCTCCTTTCAGCATCTCTGCGAGGTCCACATCCTCCTCGTGCAGCCGCGCCGGCTTCAGGCCGAACTTCTCGTTGAGGACCTTCAAGCATAGGCGGCCACTTTTGGAAGAATCGAGGGTTTTCCCTGGTAAATGGATTTCTTAAACCCCACCTAAGCCCTGGTAAATGGAAGGAACCCCACCTAAACCCTGGCAAATGGAAGAAAGAACCCCCACCTAAACCAGTGGCTTGCCCATCTATCTTTCCAATGCCAAACCAACCCATCAAAAGGACACCTATGCCTTCAGGACGTTCGGGGTGATGAAGCCCGGCAGCGCCGGGCCCAGGCGGATGTTCTTCAAGTTCAGATGCAGCAACGTGAGGAGCACCGCCACGGCCTTCTGCTCGAACCTGAATCACTGAAGGTGGTGGTGGTGGAGCCCTGGATTGGATGAAATTCCAATGGCTTTCTGCCAGGAAACCAGCATGTTTTTTTTTGATTTGTGGGGGGAGGGGGAACATGAGACATGACATAACTAAATCCCTCCAAAACGTGTCTAAACTCTACAAGTCGGGGATTCTTTCTGGGTATGGCTGGCAGAACTTCCAGGGGCACATAAGAGACTCATGTCACAACTCCCTCTGCAAACTCACACGACTCTCCCAAAAAAATTGTCGGGGATTCGGATTTTGCATGGCCATTTTGGCCGAGGGGTTTGTTTTGTTTTTTTGCTTCTTCTTTTTTGGTATGGCTACCTGCCAAGACACCAGGACACCGCAAAGTGCAGCGGCAGGTCGTGCACCGTGCACTTCAGCGCCTCCGCCAGCTTGGTGGCGATTACCACGGCGCCGTAGGCGTCGTTGCACTGGCCGACGTCCAGCAGCCGGGGCAGACCCGCGAGGGTGCCGTGGTCGTGGCCGTTCAGCCGGAACTTGCCACAGCCCAGGGTCAGGATGATGGAATCCTGAGTGAGCTTTTCTCGGTTGCGAAATCTGCTCCCCTGCTAAAAGTTTTTAACTTTTAGTGGTTTAGTACGCAAGGCCCATTAGTTGGCAAAAAGTTAAAGTCCTAACAGCCAAGCAAAATGCACCACCAAAGTCTTGGTGCCCCTTTTTAGGAAAACAACCAACTTAAACCGGGCACCGTCAAACCAGGAACAACCAGGGTGCCGTTAAACCGGAACAGACATTCCATGGGCACTTCCTGGTCAATGGAATCAACCCAACTTAAACCAGCGGAACCCATCTAATTCTAGACAAGAGTCACCTAAAAAGGATGCCTGCACCACCTAAGAAACCCTGGACTGAACGATTCCCCTGTAAATACCAACAAACAATGGCTTCCCATGGTTTCAAAGTGGTGCAGGATTTCGTCCATTCACAGTATGGGCAGTGATCTTTTGGACAGAACTTAGATGGCCCTGGTAGAATTGGCAAATGGAAGACTCATCTAAACCCGTGAAGCCCATCTACCCAGCGCTTCCAGTTACCAACCACTATGGTAGGTAACCAGGAAAAACCATGATCCCAAAAAACCTAGAGGTATTACTTGGTTACCTACTATAGTGGCTTGCATGGAAGCACTACTGAAACACCTACACTTCCATTTGCTCAAGCCACCTGGAAAACATGAGCATATGTCCAGTAAAGAAAACGTTTCCTTTTAAAACCAGCCAGGGAATTTCTAAAAAAACACACACACACACACAAAAAAAAAAAACAAGAAGAAGAAGAAGAAGAAGAAGAAAACCAGATTCACGTCAGCCACACGCTTTAGCAAAAAAAGGACTAGGGCCTAGGTGCCTGGGGCGTGTCCGCCGCCAGGTCCGTGAAGTAGCTCCGGGAGTTCTCCGTGCCATCGCAGCCCCCGATGACGAAGACGTGCTTCAGGGCCCCCGACTGGATGGCCTCCACCACTTTGTCCGCCACACCCAGAACCTCAGACTTGCCCCGTTGCGGAACGCGACCCCATTTTTGACTCACTTGCCCCTATGGGACCCAGAAATAAAAGGTCAACCTTTTGGCACCTCCACTAAAAATGAACCAAAACGGGAAAACCAAAAGGTCGAAAGGTCGGCTTTGGGCAACTGAGCTTATTTTTATTTTTTAACGGGGTGACCACCTTGCGCCACAAGAAATGGACCAACATGGAAACACCCAAGGTCAAACAAGGGGACCGAAAATGCCCACCTTGGACAAAACCGAAGGTCAAGAAGGGCAAAGAGGTCGGCTTTGTGTCAAAACCGAAGGTCGAAAGCTCAAAACTGGGCAAAACCCAAAGGTCAAACGATGTCGAGTTCGCTTCTACTGAGGAACTGCCGCATGGCCGAAACCCACCTGCAGCTTGCGGTGCGGGATCACGCCCGACCGCGGCACCGGCACGGAGTCCTTGAACTCCAGCGCCTGCTGAATCAATGCTGAGAAGTCGTCCTCCACCTGCCATTTGCTTAGGCTGTTGGGTCCCCTGGAAAGCATGAAAAACATATTCCAGTAGTGATAGATTGATTTTCAAAACTTTAAAAAAATGGTCTTGAGCAGATGGAAGCTTTTGCGACCCCTGGAAAACATGAAAACCACATGATTCCCTTCAAAACCAGGGAGAAAACAAAAAATGGTCTTGAGCAAATGGAAGCTTTTGCGATCCCTGGAAAAAATGCGGAAATCTTGTTTTTCCAGTAGTGAAATCGAGTGAGTCCCTCTGAAAACCAACAGGGCAACATGAAAAAACAACATTTCAGCAAGGCAAGTGGAAGCCACCTGAGGGATCTTGTCGAAGCCCACGGGGCCGCAGGTCCAAATGCGATCCCGGTACTTTCCCACGGGGGGCATCATGCAGTTGGAGGTCATGAGGATGACCCCCGGGAAGTGGCGGAACTCCTTCTGCTGGTTCCCCCAGTGTGTGCCGAAGTGGCCCTTCAGGTTCTCGAACTTCCTCAGCTTGGGGTAGGAGTGCGCCGGCAGCATCTCCCCGTGGGTGTACACGTTGACCTTCTGCTTCTCCGCCTGCGGCAGGAGGCGATGGAGCACCGCCAGGTCGTGGCCGCTCACCAAGATGGCCGGGCTTTCGGGCTGCTCCTGCGTCACCTCCACGGGCGTGGGGGTGCCCAAGAGCGTGGTGTGCGCGCTGTCCAGCATCTTCCTTGGCTGGAACTAAACTAGGACCCCAGCGAAAAAAAATGTTTATTTTTATTCATTTGGCCTGGTTAGTGGAAAAAGCAAGAGGGGGCCCAAAAAAGCAAAAAAACAAAAAAGGGGAAGGAATTCTGGGGAAGCTTCATGACTTTCAGGTTCAGGGCGCCCACCGCCAAACACTCCCCAAGCGCCACCCCCAAAGCATTCTCCTTGGCTGTGGTGCTGTTGACCTCAGCCAAGTAGTTGCCCAGACGGAAAATCTCCTTATAGACCTCGGTCCGCTCGGACTCGCTGTAGGCGGCATCCCCGGCCAGCAGGTGCTCGGCGTGGTAGAAGTAGGCGCATGTGCCCTTCAGACCATAGGCGCACATCTCGATGACTCCGAAGAGGTCCTCTTCCATTTGCTTAAGCCCCCTGGAAAAAGTAAAAACAAAATGTCCAGTAGTGATAGATCCCCATTAAACCCAATAAGGGAAAAAACAATATATATATATATAAACATGTTCTTCAGCAAATGGATGTCCTCATTCGCCACCTCCGCGGATCGCGCCAGCAAGCCCGCCGGCTCAGCAGCCGCCAGGAGCTCCTGCTTGGTCTCCGGCAGCTTGGCCGGCAGAGCCTTGGGCGCCGCCGGCACCGCCTGGCCGCCGGCCTTCAGCCGAGCCTCCAGCTGGGCGATGTGGGCTGCCAGGTCCTTGAGGTACTGCTCGAAGCGGGCGTCGTCGAAGTTCACGTTCGTCAGGGTGGCGAAGAGCGGCTCCAGCACCAAGTCCCGGACCGCCGCCTCTGCGCCGCCCTCCACGTGGGCCAGCTGGCACAGGCGCAGAGCATGCAGAATCGTCAGGTCCTGCAGGCCGCTGGTCTGCGGAGACTTCTTGCACACCCCCGTGGTCGTGCAGCCCTTGCCCGCGTTGGTCTGCTCGCACTGGAAGCACATCATCTGAGGTGCTCGAAGATCCTCCATCTCCGGAGCTGCAACTGCCGCCATGTCGCGATCACGCTCAGCAGGACTAATTCACTGAAAAATAAATCACACCGGTGCCAAAGTGCCAAAATGCCTGCAGAAACATGCAACCTGCAGCCCATATTTGTTGCAACAAAAGTGGCTCAAAGCAGCTCCAAATAGCTCCAAGCACCTGATGTGGCATCAAGAAATTCACAAATTTGAGGCCTCGACCAGTGTCTACTCCGACCCACCCCCAGCGCTGCCACGACAAACAATTCACATACAGCAATGACTGGCAGTGCCAACTGCTAGTACTTCTGCTGCTGCTGCGAAAAGCCGCTGCTGCTGCCGCCAGAAAAATGGTAATTATATCCATCTTATATTGGGCTTCCTGGAGAAATCAAACACAACTCGGCAATTTAGCCCCCAGCGTTGGTGCTCCTAATACCCCCGACCTGCATCCAAGCTTCGACGCGTTGTCCGGCAAATCGAAGCTGGTAGATTTGTTGGGCGCGCCTGGGCTTTTCGGCGTGCGCTGGTTGGCTCCACCCGTGCATCCACAAGGCGAACTTTCCGAGGGCCATCCAGTTGGACCTTTGGAGGGTTTCAACCTCCACCTAGATAGCCAAGTTGCTGTTATGTTCAGTCACTGTTGCTGGTTTTTGGGGTAGAGTGCATGGAAGAAGGCGGCAACTGGCGATCCAGGCAGCGCCTAAAGCTCGACACGGAGCGGGACTTCGCACGAACCCGAAACTCGTGAAAACTCGAAATCGGTTCGATGCAGTCGGGCAGCTCTGGCTGTAGAGGTCGGACTGCTGCAGCAGCACGTCTATGGGCGTCCTTGGCCTCTCCTGTCCAAGGCTTGGAGAAGTCCCGGCGAGGCGAGGGTTTCTGTTGCTTTCTGCTCCCCTGCGAAAAGTAACTAACTTTGAGTGGCTTGATGGAAAACCCGCTAGTTGGCAAAAGTTAAAGTCCTAACATCTGAGCAAAATGCAACAAAGAGGGTTTCTGTTGAGGAAGTTGCGACTCGCAAGTGAGAACTAGCTGCAAGATCCAATATGAGGACGGGAATGGGTCCCGCGTTTCCATTTGCCCAGTCTTCCCCGCAAAGGTTGGGAAACGTGGGTGGCCATAAGTGGAGATCTCCAGAAAACGACATCCCCCCTCCATTTTGACGGACCCTGGGAATGCTGCAAAGAAGCTCCCCAGCACAAGGCGCACGAACCCGCAAGCCCGAGATTCGCAGCGCAGGCTTCCGACTTTCGGACTTCCCCCCCCCACATCGTCATTCATTCGTTGCCCTAGAAAACCCACCCCAACCCAAAGCAACATCCTCTTGGACACCGTTTCACACCCGCAAACAGGGGGCACCAACTAAAAAACAAGACTCAGTTGCCCAAAGGACCCAGACATAAAAGGTTAACCTTTTGGGGCCATGACTAAAACTAGACCAAAAAGGAGATGCCAAGAGGTCAGATCCGGTCGGCTCGCTTTGGGCAACTGAGATAAGACACACACCCGTATCCCGCTTCGGCACCGCCCAATGGAGCCCTGAGCCCTCGCGGATGCTCCCCGATCTCCGATCCTGCTTCCCGGGCCAGTCCGGAAACTCCACCGTGGGCCTCGGTCCCCCGCTCGCGGTGGGAAACCCCGGTGGCTTCAACAGGGGGAACCCGCGCTTGACGTTGGAGGAGCAAACGTGCAATCAATTTGGCAGCTAAGTGGATTTGGAGTTCAAGCCACTAAACCACAATAGCTACAACCATGCAGTAGTGGTAGGTTCCCTTGAAAACCAACAAGGGGAAATAAGCGACATGCTCAAGCAAATGGAAGAACTGTGGCTTGCGGCGAAGCTTGCTTTGGAGCTGGGGATCCAAACTGAGCCTGCGAACATGGCACGGAAACTCCTGTAACAGGTAGGTCCGACTGGTACCTTCCCATGCCTTCTGTGAGTTGGAACGGGGTTTTGCTTTCCCCTTAAAACATCACCCCTACTAAGGGATACCTTGAGATACTCACCTTGGGTTAGCAAAAGGTAATGTTGAACCGGTACCCTCCGTCCAGTAACATGGAATCCACCAGAGGGTGCATTTTGAAGGAAAATGGTCTTCCGGGACCCTAAAGAGTCAGGTTCCATGTAGATGGGAGGGTAATATAGGGACACCAGTGGAAGGGAAGATCTGGGCACATTTCTCGGTTGCTTTCTGCTCCCCTGCTAAAAGTTTTTAACTTTTAGTGGTTTAGTGGAAAACCCAAATTCGTTGGCAAAAAGCTAAAGTCCTAACAGCCCTTGGCAAAATGCACCAAAGAAATGACAGGGCAGCCCAAGGTGCCACTCCTCCGTGTACGGCACCAGCCGCTCCGGTTCTGGCTGTGGCTGGTCTGGCAGAGAAAACGCCAAGGGACGTTTTCCAACGGACCTGGAAGAAAGGATCGACCTTCCTATGGGACCTACTGTGGATGAACGAAATCCGTTCCCACCACTTTGAAACCATGTTGAAACCATTGTTTGCTTGTGACAGGGGAATCGAAAATAATTCCTTGGTTTCAAAGTGGTGCAGGATTTTGTTATGGACCAAAACGGAGAAGTATTAATGGACTTTCACTTTTTGCGGCTTTAGCAGAAACCCTTAATTTCAACCAAGAAGCTAAAGTCCAAAGATCCATCCCAATAGCAATCAAGTATTAATCTGTGTGAATTATAATATTTCACCAGCCTGAAATAAGGTGGTTGGGGGGCTATTCCCCACATAAACAATGATTTGGGGTGAGGTCGTGTGAGGTCGTTATAATTCACCCAGATTAATGGACCAAAGCGGTTGAACACCAAAATTGGTCGTCAGCGTGCCCAAGGCATTGCCCTTGTAAGCCGAAACACGCGAAGTGCGAACGCAAAGCAAGGTGATGTTTCTTTGCTCGACGTGGCCCACGGGCGCGACCTGTTCCGGACTTTGGAGAGGGCTTCTTGGACATTGAAGGCCCGCCCTGATCAGGAGTCCGTCACTAGAAAGTTCCCAGGCATTATCCTGCCTGAACAGCCTGGTATAATTATGACCCATCCCTTTGACAAAAGCTATGTGCTATGTTCATGCAAACGCACACATCTCTACCAGAACCTCCGGTTCTACATGTACGTGTGAACAGTCCTGACCATGAAGAGTGGAAGGGGAGGGAGGAGTGCCAACACACTCAGTAAAACAAACATCAATAGATGCATGTGCGACACACCTGGGCCGCAATCAAACTCGGGTAAGTGAAGCCCTAGTCCCAACCAGAAAAAGGTGCGGGGCCGCCCCCTTTAGATTCTTTACACGGTGTTGGGTAGACTCGTGTAGTGGTTTTGGATATGACTCACTTGTTTTTGGGAGGATCCATCGTATAGGCTGCCATTGGAGGCTTCTCCACCCCCCCGCCCCCTCTCCGCGGCTTGGTTTGAGATGGATCTAGGGTTTGTTTATGTTGGGTTAATTAGGTTGGCTGTAGGGCCGTGCCATTGCATTATGGAGGTTCAGTCCGGTTGTTCGTGCATGATACCCCTCGACCGCAATGTCTAGGTTTATGTGCTTTTGCTGGCATGCTGCATGTTGCAGCGCTGCCCATCTCTCCGCTCACATGCTTCGCGATGACTTCCTTCGACAGCCTTTGTTTGCTCGATTTTGCCACTTTGATACGTGATACCAAGTCTCATGCATACACAGATGTATATAATTATATGGATATAGATCTAGACAAAGATAAGACTGGTTTGGTTTGTGTTTGTATACTATAGTTTATAGTTGCAAAGCTGAAGGTTGCCGCAAGTCCCGCGCGGCCACACCGCAATGGCTGTGCAGTTATTTTTGGCGCCCTGCCTGCATCTTGAAAGTGGGCCTTATCAATGATGTGATCCAGCATCCTGAGCGCTGGTAAGAAGCAGCGTGGCAAAAGCGGAAAACCGACAGCTTGCCTGGACCAAGTCGCAACTGCCAAGGACTTTAGGGCGAGGGTCCAATGTCAAACCTTGCTTGCGGTTGACCCCTCTGCGATACGTTGTTCACTGTGTGTGGGTCCAATGGAAGATCCAACCTGATCAAACCTGCTTCACCCAAGAAGTTGAAGTCCAAAGATCCATTCCCAAACTGGCCATGCACCTGATCCAACCTGCTTCACCCAAGAAGTTGAAGTCCAAAGATCCGTTTCCAAACTGGCCATGCACCTGATCCAACCTGCTTCACCCAAGAAGTTGAAGTCCAAAGATCCGTTTCCAAACTGGCCATGCACCTGATCCAACCTGCTTCACCCAAGAAGTTGAAGTCCAAAGATCGTTTCCAAACTGGCCATGCACACAGTCCAACCTGCTTCACCCAAGAAGTTGAAGTCCAAAGATCCGTTCCAAACTGGCCATGCACCTGATCCAGCCTGCTTCACCCAAGAAGTTGGGATCAAAGATCCGTTTCCAAACTGGCCATGCACCTGATCAAACCTGCTCACCCAAGTTGAAGTCCAAAGATCCGTTTCCAAACTGGCCATGCACCTGATCCAACCTGCTTCACCCAAGAAGTTGAAGTCCAAAGATCCGTTTCCAAGCGACACAAGCTGGCCATGCACCTGATCCAACCTGTTACCCAAGAAGTTGAAGTCAAAGATCCGTTTTCCAAACTGGCCATGCACCTGATCAACCTGCTTCACCCAAGTTGAAGTCCAGATCGTTCCAAACTGGCCATGCACCTGATCCAACCTGCTTCACCCAAAGTTGAAGTCAAGAAAGACCTGCAAACTGGCCATGCACCTGATCCAACCTGCTTCACCCAAGTTGAAGTCCAAAGATCCGTTCCAAACTGGCCACCTGATCAACCTGCTTCACCCAAAGTTGAAGTCAAAGATCCGTTTCCAAACTGGCCATACCTGATCAAGCCTGCTTCACCCAAGAAGTTGAAGTCAAAGATCCGTTTCCAAACCTTCATGCACCTGATCCAACCTGCTTCACCCAAGAAGTTGAAGTCAAGATCCGTTTCCAAACTGGCCTGCACCTGATCAACCTGCTTCACCCAAGAAGTTGAAGTCAGATCAGGACTTCAAACTGGCCATGTACACCTGATCCAACCTGCTTCACCCAAAGTTGAAGTCCAAGATCCAACAGTTTCCAAACTGGCCATGCACCCTGATCCAACCTGCTTCACCCAAGAAGTTGAAGTCCAAAGATCCGTTTCCAAACTGGCCATGCACCTGATCCAACCTGCTTCACCCAAGAAGTTGAAGTCCAAAGATCCGTTTCCAAACTGGCCATGCACCTGATCCAACCTGCTTAACCCAAGAAGTTGAAGTCCAAAGATCCGTTTCCAAACTGGCCATGCACCTGATCCAACCTGCTTCACCCAAGAAGTTGAAGTCCAAAGATCCGTTTCCAAACTGGCCATGCACCTGATCCAACCTGCTTCACCCAAGAAGTTGAAGTCCAAAGATCCGTTTCCAAACTGGCCATGCACCTGATCCAACCTGCTTCACCCAAGAAGTTGAAGTCCAAAGATCCGTTTCCAAACTGGCCATGCACCTGATCCAACCTGCTTCACCCAAGAAGTTGAAGTCCAAAGATCCGTTTCCAAACTGGCCATGCACCTGATCCAACCTGCTTCACCCAAGAAGTTGAAGTCCAAAGATCCGTTTCCAAACTGGCCATGCACCTGATCCAACCTGCTTCACCCAAGAAGTTGAAGTCCAAAGATCCGTTTCCAAACTGGCCATGCACCTGATCCAACCTGCTTCACCCAAGAAGTTGAAGTCCAAAGATCCGTTTCCAAACTGGCCATGCACCTGATCCAACCTGCTTCACCCAAGAAGTTGAAGTCCAAAGATCCGTTTCCAAACTGGCCATGCACCTGATCCAACCTGCTTCACCCAAGAAGTTGAAGTCCAAAGATCCGTTTCCAAACTGGCCATGCACCTGATCCAACCTGCTTCACCCAAGAAGTTGAAGTCCAAAGATCCGTTTCCAAACTGGCCATGCACCTGATCCAACCTGCTTCACCCAAGAAGTTGAAGTCCAAAGATCCGTTTCCAAACTGGCCATGCACCTGATCCAACCTGCTTCACCCAAGAAGTTGAAGTCCAAAGATCCGTTTCCAAACTGGCCATGCACCTGATCCAACCTGCTTCACCCAAGAAGTTGAAGTCCAAAGATCCGTTTCCAAACTGGCCATGCACCTGATCCAACCTGCTTCACCCAAGAAGTTGAAGTCCAAAGATCCGTTTCCAAACTGGCCATGCACCTGATCCAACCTGCTTCACCCAAGAAGTTGAAACTGGCCATGCCCTGATCCAACCTGCTTCACCCAAGAAGTTGAAGTCCAAAGATCCGTTTCCAAACTGGCCATGCACCTGATCCAACCTGCTTCACCCAAGAAGTTGAAGTCCAAAGATCCATTCCCAAATAGCACACAAAAGAACTGATTGGACTTTAACTTCTTGGTCCCATTAAAAGATCCGTTCCCATAGAACGCCAGGCCCCGGTTCCATGTTTCTTCCATTCCGCTGCCCAGCCGCCGGGCCATGTCTCGCTGCAGCGAGACCTACGAGAGACACACCGGCCGCCGGCTCGCGTCACCAAAAACAGCCGTGGATGTTTCAGAGGGAAGACCTCAATAAAGGCGATTCCCCCAGAAAAAAAAAAACACATCCTTCAAGTCATCGACTTACTATAATGATTTTGGGCAGTTTCTGTTTGAACTCATCTTTCGAAGCGCGTGGCTTGGCCGAAGAACACAAAAAGAATGGGACAGCCCGAAAAGTTTGCCCAGCGACCCCAGGAACTCGGCAAGTGAGAGGACATGGAGGCCAACGAGAAAAAGAAAACCACACTCGGGTGCGACAAAGTTTTTAACTTTTAGTGGTTTAGTACGGAAAACCCAAATTCGTTGGCGAAAAGCTAAAGTCCTAACAGCCCTTGGCAAAATGCACCAAGGAAAGCTCCGGTTGCATCGCTACAATGTTTGAGGCAACTCTGCAAACGGCAAACAAAAACGAAGCACCCAAATTCCATCCACACCCAAATTCCTAAAGATCCCGGCGCGCCAGAAAAAACAAAGAAAGTCCAGACATGCGACACCAGTGGAGGACCCCCCCCCTCCTTGTGACAGGTTGACTTGCCCAAGGACCTGAAAATGAAAGTTTCATCTTCAGTGACCTTGACTAAATATGGGTGCGGGTCAAACATATGAACCCAAAATGGCGTGCCCTGGTAAATGGAAAAAAGAACTGCAACCTGTGGTCCATATCCTGGTTTAATTTTGAGCCACACCCTGCAAAAGTTTAACTTTCTGGGGGGTGTAGTGGAAAACACCTTTATTTCCCAAAAACTTAAAGTCTAAAGATCCAACCCAATAGCAGTCAAGAAATATGGGCCAAACGCGGGGAGAACCAAATCACATTTCCCTTTGGCCCTCGCCTCCTGGCGCACGCGCTCAGGCAGCCGCTGCTTGCCCGGCCGCCAGCATCCGTATTCGAAAGAGCTTGGCGAGGGTTCTGCACGGCCAGTGGTTGCACAAGCACATGGCTTGGGTGCTGCAGATCTCGCAGCAAAAAGTTTAACTTGTTGCTAATTAAAAGGAAGTCTGAGGGGAATCCCAAAAAATAAAGTCTAAAGATCCCATCCCAACTGCAGTAGGCAGTAGATATGGCACATGTTTTTTCCAGTGCTTCCAATTGCCACTAAAGTCGATAACCAAGGAAAGCCATGATGTAAAACCTAGAGGCAAGGATCCTGAAGGGCTACCATAGTGGCTTGCCTGGGAGCACATGCTTCTTCTAAAGGGGGGGATCGCTTCCGCACCAGCCACTTTGGAAGGGGCACATTTCCAGGCTTCAACGGCCGCCTTTGCGGATACACAACTAGAAATTCAGGGACCCGAAAAAAAGCATCAATGAGCCGCCCCTGGTTTAGCTGCACATGGGCAGCCGACCATTGAGCAAATGGCTCAAGTACTTTGAAAAATCCAAACGAATGATGTACCATAGAAGCTATGCAATACTATGCCACCAACTATATGTGTGAAATTGGTCATGCTCACATATGTCATACTGCTCCTGTGTATCTACTCCATGCTCACTACCTACACCATGCTTACAATCAGCACGGCCCCGAGCACGAAAACCGCAGGTCGCGTGGGCCCGACGAGGCGATGCCGCGCGCGCGAAAGTCGCCTCCGAAGAACGGGGACGTCGCCCGCAGCGGCACCTTGCCTGCGCCTGGCAGGCACGGGCAGCTTGGGCGCAAGCAATCCACGAGCAAATGAGTGCAGAGGGACTTCCATTTGCTTTTTCGCCCCTGGAAGAAACTAGACATATTTCCAATAGTGATAGACCCCCTTTAAAACCAACAGCTGTTGTTTGTTCCTTTTCTAATGCGTAACCAACTGGAAGAGGAAGCACATATAAACCCCGTCCATCGCCATACCCATCCATTGGATTGCGGCTGGGCACATTGGAACACCAAGCTGCACAATGTGGACTCAGGCTGGTCCACTATTGCTGTTAGCCTTGTGCGCCCTCAAGGGTAATGCCAGTTGGATGACGCGTGCAAACGGGCTCAAAGCTGTTGATTGTACTGCTAAAGGCTAAAGCGAATGCAACATATCATGTAATGTGTTGAATGTAGTAACTGCAATGCTCATCAAAACGACAATGCTAAACGCAGCTGTTTTGTTCTTGGTAAATGTCAAGTGTGATGTCTCGTTTTGTGTTGCATTGCGTCTTGTTGTGTTGTATCGTACTGTACTGCATTGCGTACTATTTGTATTTTCATTGCATTATATATAGTAATGTTTCTGGGGCATTGTCATTCATTTGTTCGCATTGTATTGTGTGTACGTAGGCATGTTGTACGTAGATACAATATGGATATATTTACGTATGTACGCATCCGGGTCTGCATGTATGTATGCAAGTGTGCAGGCAGGCACGTAGGTAGGTGGGGATGTATGTGTGGTACGTATGGTATTCCCTGCTATGGCATGCGGTATGGTCATGAATGTATGCGCGTGTGTCTGTGTGTCCATTCGTGCCTACGCAAATCCATGCATGCATACATGCATGTGTATATGAGTATACGTGTATATGTGTATATTGTGTGTATACGTGTTTGTGTGTATATGCGGTTGTGTTTCTGCGTGTGTGTGTGGCGGCAAGACGTGGGGTCCCCCACCGGCTTGCCTGACCGGTCAGGCCGCCTGAAGGCGCCTTTGGCGCTCCCAGGGGGCCGCCCGAACAGCTGCTTCGCAGTGTTCCTTGCGGAAATCGGAGTGGCGTAGGCATCAAACCCACCATGATTAGAGATAGGCCCAGCTACAGTATGTATATTTTATTGTTTGCTTCACTTCGAGTCACTGGCAAAATGTATTCTAAGTCTCCAGCCAAGTTCTTAGAGGCATCTGGAGGGCACCTGGAGGAACATTTGTTCTCTTGAAGGGGTTGGTTGGCAGAGGCTCAAGTTGGTTGGCCCAAGTGATGTATCAATCTACCTGAAGGACCCTGCCCGAAAAGAGAACATGGGCCAGGACTTGGACGCAAAAACAACTCGTGATACGGCTGACCTCCGGGCGTTTTCTTGCATGATTGCAAGACGAAGACAAGCAAGTTGCCAAACCACTTGTGGCACGCATTCTGTGTCGCAATCGAACTTTTGTGCGTGTGTGTGTGTCCACTGGGGGTGCAGCTGCTGTTCGGCAATGAGCGAACACAAAATCATGCCCCACACGTTCTCGACGGACAAATCTGAAGTTTAATCAAACGAAACTAATCAAACTGAATCAATCCTTGAACTTTGGCCAGTGGTCCTTCTAATGCAAGCTCCAGAAAATGGCCTGCGCGCACATATTTATGTATATATATATATACACATACAAATGCATATATACACACGTCGTTCAAGCAACTCTCACGTGCCTGTCAGAGGAGATCAACAAACAAACTGGATTTGATTGAATTTATGGAAGTAAGCCCTTTGCCGCAGGCATGCCTAGGACTCATGATTGGCCTGTTTCTGTCTGCCTCAATGGCTGCCCTCCCATGCAACCAATGTCATGTTATTGGATTTCAGGGAGCCACTCATCGCAGCGGACAATCGTTGACATTGCAAGTCCCGAGTGACCTCTTTTGGAAAGTGCGCCTCTTTGTTGATGTAGCTGCTGTGCATCCAATGAGAACCAACAAAAACTCAAGCAATGCAAGAATGTTCAACCCTCGCAATTCAACAAGGCATGCTGCTTCAAAAGAGTAAACTCCGGTGAGACTTGGTGTCTTCTTTTGTGGTGCCCTTTATGAACCTTTTTGGGTTGGTTTATACAGAGGGGAACCGAAGGAAACCTGCCATTTTCTGTGGTCCCCTATTTTAAGACACGCCCACTTGCCAGAGTCTCGGTGTTCGCGGTGATGGAACTGTGCTCTGTCCAGATCGTGGCGTCGCCGGCAGTGGGGTCGTCCCCCTTGAAGGGACATACTCATACTCCCACATCCGCGTCAAAGGGCATGCGCACGCGGGGAACTCAGGATCTGCAAGGGCTTCCGCTAGCATCGCGGTCCGTTTCTCATTTTATCTTGGCCTACCATGGCTGCCCTGATGCTCATTTGTTTGCATCCGACTTCTGCTCTGTGGTGGTCTTTGCGAGTGCTGGGTAAAGTGCATGCTTGAAATGCGAGTGTCCTCACCTGCATCTCCTCATGACGTGCCCGGGGCTTTTGAATCGATTAGGGCCGGAGCGGGCACAGCGCAACCAACGGCCTTCCACACAGTGCAACTTGCGACTTGAAGTTGTTTTCGCCCCACCAACCCCGTTCCACCATCTTCCCGGCGCCTGAAACATCTCCTCTGTGCCTCTTGCACCAAGCATGCCGGTTAAGCCCCTTCATGCGCGCATGGGACCCCGTGATCTGAAAGCAGAAAAGGGGGCCCACAGTTCTATTTTGGCGCTCAAGGCACCCCAATTGTTCAATTGGACAGCTTAGAGTGTGCTGAGCAGTAAGGCCTTCCAAGCGCCGAGTAAAGCTTGAGTTTGCCCCCCCAACAAACCAAAGAAAGCAACTGCAGAGTCGGAAGCTGACCCCCCCAGACTGGGGAAAGTGTTGGATGGACACAGCCCCTTCCACTCAGATTGTATCATGCCCTGTCAAGGGAGAAGCGCAACTATATAGGTCCTCCAGTGAGGTTAGAATAAGGGTACCCGATTTTTTCTGTAGTCTATTTGAGACGGGCAACCTTCCCGCAAAGGGGTCGCAAGGCCAGCTTCTGGCCCTGGGGGGGGGGCAAACCTCGGGCCGCTGGTGCTCCTGGCGCACAAGCCACAATGTGGGAGTCAGGACTAGGGAGGTTGCGAAATCTGCGAAGCAACTTTTAGTGGTTAATTTGGAAAACCCATTAGTTGGCAAAAAGTTGAAGTCCCAACATCCAAGCAACATGCGCCAAAGTAATTAGAGAGGTTGGGCCCTTTGGTCGGGGTTCAATATGTTTTGGTCGGTTGAACCCTTTCAACGTCTTGCCGAGCCTTTGGCTGAACCCTTTAGGTGTTCACCTTGCTTTTGGTCAAACAACAAGGGGAAACAACTACTCCACGGACCCTAAAGGCCGTGGTGCGCAAATGCATGCTGACTGTCCGAAAACCCGTGCTTCGCGTAGGCGAAGCCACCTTTTTGTGGAGCACCTGCTTGCGAAACTCTGAAGCTTCTAGGCTTTGAGAAACCTCGTTGCCTTCAGTCGACCGCGGGCCCCAGGCCCCGGCTCCAGTGGTCCTTTGTGAGTCAAAGGAAGGGGTTGACAAGAGCTTCCGTTGAGCCAGCTGAGCTCAGATTCATGCACCTGACCGGGGTAGGAGGCGAAAAACTTCATATCACCAACGAGTTTCAACCCGCTGTGGAACACTGCGCCCACAACAATCGCTTGCCTGCTGCGTATAGTTCCACGGGGTGCTCCACCTCGGAGCATGACGTTCACACGAGAGTTGATCGAAAGGTCCTTTACAGCGGATGGCCATTGGGAACAACCACGAACAAGATGATCATTTGGGGGCCAAAAGGGGGGCGTGAAATAGAAACAAACTTCTGCCGGGTGAATTCATTCTCGGCTGATCATCTAAAAGGTTCATTTTGTGAGAGAAGAACAAAGGTTTGATGTCTTTCAGCCGATGCTCCAGGCCAATGGACCCTTTTTGCGTTATTTCTGGAAGCTGCGAACCCATTTGCCCATAGCGTCTCCTGAGGGTGCCCTTTTTGGGTTGGTTCAAGAAGCAAAAGGGGTAACCAACGAGACGCACAGCAAGCTTGGGCGATGGCGCTTGAATGACCCCAAACCTTTAAACGGCGTCCCCCGAGCGCGTGAGCAGCACAAGGGCTGAGGGGCAACACGTGCAATGCCATGGCGGTATGGAAGTTAAGATGCCGACTCCTCCAAATGGTCGTGGGTGGCATAGACGATAAGCATCTGGCACGTGGGCCAACTGCCCCCATCCAGGCCCAGTGACAGCTGCATTGAGGATATCTGGGGACTCCAGTGAAGCTAGGGTGGGACCCTTCACGGAAACGTTTCCCAAGCACTGCATCACCATGTCAAGGAGCCATGGCCTCTTGAGCCCAGAAAGGAGCCTGAAATTGATGGCACTGTGATACTGTCAGTCGACGGCAGTTGGATGACACAACGGAAAGCCTATGAAATGTGCCCATATAGGGGTGAAATGGCCATGGGTCAAAATCCCGTACCCCGAGTGAACATCCCAATCCCCACTAAAATAGACTAAAATGGGTGGTGCACCTACCCCAAAATGGTACCATTGGTGTTGACCATGTCTTTCGGGCTTCGCTAGCCACATAGCCAGAGGATGCCATGCACAAGAGCTTGGAAGAAAAAAAGAAGCGACACTCGGCTCCAGGCCGGGATGTGCGCTACCACAAAGACCAGCAGCACTGCCCTCAGTGGAAAAACTCCACGAGTGGGAGTTCCAGCCAAACAGGCTTGCCCGTGGCCTGCCGAAAGAATGAGGCCCGCTTTTGCCAGCTCATGCGTCTTTTCTAGAAAATGTACCTGTACCCACCGTCTGCAATTTTAGCCCAACACCCGATTTCTTGGTTGACGTTGGAAGGAGAGCAAAAAAATAATTCTTAGCAGTTAAGTATAGTTAAGTGGGGATTTCCCACCAAACCACAATAAGAAAAAAATGTAAAATGTTTCCCAACAAGGTTCTCAGCCACATTTTGGAGAATGGGATTGCATACCATGATGTCACCGCTTCCCATTGCCGGGATAGGACAGCGGCCAACGTTGAGCGCCTTGCGGCTCTAACTTGGACTCACAAGCTGCAACTGTGCTTGTCCTATGGGCCTGTCCCAAGGGCTGCGAGTGCGTGTTGCTTGCATGTGAGCTTGGCGAGAGAAGGCCTAGCAGGTAGTAAGATGCCGTGACCTGCGGTCTGTAGCAGCGCAACGCGGGGCACACGAACACCAGAATCAAGCTCCCACGCAGGACACATATATACTACAGCAAACAAAAGGGGAAAAAAAACAAAAAAACTCAAACTACCACGCACCATTCATGAAACAGCATTGCAACAACTCGCACTTGGTCAAGTTCATCTTTCGATATTGCGCTCGAATCAGTGTGTCGTTGGTACGTGGATTTGACATGTGCAAGGCAAGGGGATGGATCCAATCATGTAGTCAAAGGGCGTGTTGACGGGCAGTCTTTTCTATCCTCTCCCCCCCCTTCGCTTCCTTCATGTTATTCGATTTAAATTCTACTTGGTGGTTTGGATTGGCTGGTTTGGTGGCTAGGATTGGAGTCCCACGTATTCAAACGAAGCAAAGGTTCAAACCACCAACCAAGGCCCGGCTGGTCTAGAGGGAAACCAAAAGAACACCCACCTAGTTGGAAGGTTGCGATTCCTAAATTGAGACAACCCCATATGGTGGCCCGTTTGAGGAGGCTGGGCGCTCTCCTTATTTTAAAAAAAAAAATCCGGAAAAGCAACGGGACAACTCCACCAATTCTTAGGCCCGTTGGCAGAAAGAATGATCTTATGCCCTTCTGCCTCCCAAAGCCAGGCGCCGCGCATCATAAAGCGGAGGAAGTAGAAGTAGAGGACCCATCCGGAGCCTCGAAGGGAAGGCCGTGGCCCCGGGAAGAAGAACAATTTGTCTAGCAGGTAGTGGCAGATTCCATTTAAACACCCACTGGGGGAAGAACAAAACTTGGTTGACGTTGAAGGGGAGCAAAAATTCAAGTTTTAGCAGCTAAGTGGGGACTTCCCAGTAAACCACAATAAGCAAAAATGCTCCGTGGCTCCCTTCGACCAACAGCCTTGGCAAACAAGTTGGGCTGTACAGTGGATCTATGCGAAGTGCGGCTCAGAAAACCGGAAAATTCCAAAATGGGTTGCCCGATCGGTAAGTGGAAACATGGGTACCAAAACCTGCGGTTTGCCCCTCCTGTTTAATTTTGAGCCACAGCCCGATGCGAATTGCGGCACGAGAAATGAGAAAAAACGCCCGGCGATCATTCAAAACACGATTCTCGCACAAGAGTGGACAAGAAATGTGCCGCTACACTCCTCTAGCACAGTATCCACACGGCATACAAATCCCCAGTCGTAGCTGCAAATCACCGCAATTGATATACCCTTCTACCAATTAACATGGAACCTGACGTTCGCGGGTTGCTTTAAAGGAAAACGGGTCTTCCACGACCCGAACGCGAGGTTCCATGTTAGTTGGTGGGAGGGTGCATCGGGTATGTTGGACATACTGAAATTTCGGGAAACACAAAACTACTGGTTGCTGTAACGACCCCTCTGCAAAAAGTGTTTCACTTTTGGTGGGTTCAAGTAAAGGGAAGCCACAAGAAACAACCCACAGGGGAACCAAAAGAAAGCCCAAACTGTTTCTTAACAAGTTAAACTCCAAAGATCCGCTAACAAATAACATCAAGACTAAATCTGCCATAATTTATTGTTGATTCAGTCGGATTGGGTCACCCGTTCACACAATTGGGGGGGGGGGATGCCACAAACCACCAAACAACAACCAAGCAGACACACATCATATACACATGCAGCCACATGCATACAGATAATTATTGGCTCCAATGCGTGCAATATCCCACACACATATCTATCCATATTGGTTGTTTTTCACACTCCCATTTTCACATATTGACGAGCAAGCCAACAGGGCAGACACCTTAGACCTCAGGTGCCCGGCATCCCCACCCCCCGACCCCGGCACCTAGCTCGCTGAAGTCCATCAGCCTGCCGTAACGCTCTTGTTGTTTTTCCTTGCTGTTTCAGCTTTTTATTATTTTCTTGGCTTGTGTTCCTCACTTTGGCCTGCAGTTTCGTTTCTCGGTTGTGGAAGAGGCATTTGTGTTGTGCCTAGTCTCTCTTCTCATCTTTTCATCTTGTCGTAAAGTTGAGAGAAACGAGATTCTTTAGGCAGTTGACTTCCCAAAGTCCCCAAAAAGTGAGGGAATCATACTATGTTGTGGAATCCGTTTCCCGATGGCTTCCCAAAGCCCGCAAAAAGTAGGTCCGTCCAAGAAACAATGGCATTGAGATCCGTTCTCTCGGTGAATTGTGGCTTGACACTACTTCCTGAGTTGATTCAAAACCCTGGGCGCAAAGCCCTAACCTGCACATTTCTCCCCAAGGATGACATGAGCCGCGGGCTCAAGGACCAACGGACCCTACCACCTCGCAGCACTTCAAGGAGTGCCAGGGTCACTTGCGAGAAACAGCCGTCACCTACTTGGCCCTTGCTTGCTTGGCGTCGCCGCTTTCCCTACACCGGGCCTGCCATGGTCAACCCTTGGCAGCCGAGTCACACCAGCCGCGGTCTTTTCTCCTCTCCCAGATGTACAGGCCCCGAACGGGGCGGAGCATGCATCGGCTCAAATTCAATAGCCGCGAAGTCGAAGGCAACCATGGCGTCTTCAAGAACTGAAGTCGGCTTCGGCTTTGTCGGCACTAATGTTGACCCCGGATTAATAAACCCCTGTTCATTAATATGGGGATGTTCCCCTCCAAAAGTGATAAACCCCCACTAAAACCGGGGACAGCCCCATATTAATAAACAGGGGCTTATTAATCCGGGTCAACAATAACTGCCAAACTGCTGTCCAATACTAGTATGGCTCCTTTCTTTGCAGGAAGCCGCCTGCTAGCCACTGTCATGTCCCAAGTGCTTGCTTCGCTGGATGCGAAAACGTGATACGGCGGCCACTTTGGGCCGCTCATTCCACGAAGCGGCTGCAAACCAGTTACATTGAGCTCACCTTCCCAGTGGAAACGGAGCCAAAAAGAAAAAAAAAAAAAACATCGAGGCCATGAAGCCATTCCAACGATCCTCAACCAAATTGGGCTATCAAGCGCATTCGGCCACCTCTGCGTGGGTAGATCTTTGGTTCTACGCCAGAGTTTCCTGGGTTGAGGAGGGGGGGGGGGGGGTACTTCGCTGGGTCGCGGAAACCAAGGGGACAGGGCACGGCATGTGCCATGATTCCCTAGCCTTTTGCAGCCGCAAACTCGAATTCAGGCTGGGTCATCGCCATGCGCGTGATGAAGAACGCGAGCCCTTCTTGCACATGCGCTGGCACCGGCTTGACACTCGCAACCAGAATGGTTGCGGGGCTGACGAGGTTGACCAATTGACCGGTTAAACCGCCCAAGCGGCTCATGCAGGATCTATTGCTAACCTTTACAACCCTCGGTATGGTAGCAAAAAAAATATTGGTGTTGTTTGCAGCCGCCTACCACCAAAAAAGAAAAGGAGCCGAAGCAACAAATTCTAAAAACCTAAAAACTTGCCAACGACAGGGAGGATAACTTCTTAACTGCGGGAATAGCAACTGTGATGACTCGCAGCCTTCTACACGCCTCAGCAACCGAACCGAACTAATCATTCCAAGCTGGATTCCAATGGACTACACTTCCTGAGCATGATCTATATGTGGGTGCGCACACCCCGAAACGGTTGGTGTACCATGAGTTTCCCTTTAGCACTAACCAAACAGGGGTTCCATCAAAACAGACAGACCAAAATTTGTGCATGGGTCTTTCTCCTCATGTTCTACTCTCCGCTCGTGTTCCCAGTGAAGTCTCCGCGAAGTCTGCACTGCTAAAAGCCGCTTAAGCTGCGTCCAATTGGTCATCCTCCAAAGGCCTGTGCCTTCAACTAGGTCCTCCACTAGAAAGATTAAAATAGGTACCCCTTTTCTGTAAGGGGAACCCAAAACCCAAAAAAAGAGGTTAAAACCCTCCCCCCCCCCCAAAAAAAAAAAACAAGAAAAAGAAAAAAAACGGCAAAAGGGCCCCTAGCTGGGGGACCTCGTCAAACGATGTCTCCCGCCGGCACGGGCTTCGGTAGCACCACCTTTTCGAACTCCTCGGTCCTGCCCCAGGCCATGGAGTACTTCTTGGGTTCAACATCTATCACTTGGACATCATGACCATGACCTTGATTTAGAATTTCAAACACCACTCGGTTCAAGACTACTTCCAGAATACCCTTATAAGACTTACCCTTACAACTCCTTTTGCCCTGGGGAAGTTTTCAGACATTTTGCAGACAAAGTGGCCCATGTTACCCAACAAGTTGAGAAAAGTTGTGTTTTTAAGAGGTAAGTCTTGAGAAGACCCGTCAGTACGAGAAACCGGTGGAGACCCCAGGCGCCCGGGCTCCTTGGCTGCGTCGTGGCCGGCGCGAACGCCGGCGCCGGAGGCGTCGGCGCCGGAGGCGGCGCCGGCGCCGGCGGTGGCGTCGGCGCTGGGGCCGGCGGTGGCGTCGGCGCCGGCGGCGGCGTCGGTGCCGGCGGTGGCGGCGGCGCCGGCGCTGCTTCAGGCGCGGGCAGCGGCGCGAAACGACCCTGGGGCCGCCAAGCTTCGGCAGCGGGCGAGGGAGCCAAAGTCTGCAGCGGCACCTGAGCCGAGGCAAGGCGCTGCCCAGAAGCTAGGGGCAAAGCAGTACCCGGTACCGGGGTGGGTGCTGTCCTGAAAGGTGTGAGAAGACGTAGCCATCCACTGAGCGCGTTGGTTTTTATGTGCTTTGAATGCAGCCAGCTGGCCGGAGAGTACTCTTCCGCCATGGATTGCACTTTGGCCTCGGCCTTTTTCTGTCTCTCTCTCTCTCTCTCTCTATCCGTGAGCTTCCTCCCCATGTTCTCACGTCCTGAGTGGACTGGCTGAAAAAAAAACTAACCTAACCTTTCCTTTGCCACTAAAATGGCACAACCGGGGCGATCTGGTGTTTAGTAAGTGGTTAGTAAGCCTGGTTATAACCCACTCAATTCAATGAGGAGACGTGTAACCATGGCTTTTTTGGGCTATATAACCATGGCTGTTCGCCACTTACCTGACGCTTTCATGCCCCTTGAAGTACCCCTCACTGCCATTTCTTGTCTGCCCTCCCCTGAGCCACGCTGCCGAGTGTGCCGGATGGGCCTTCACCTGAGGGAAGCAAGCTGCTCCAACTCGAAAGCACCGAGCTCCGAATAAGATATCCCATTAACATGGAACCGTCAGGTTCCGTGCTCATGGGAGGGGAATCATATGATGTCATGCTGTCTTCCTCCAATCAACATGTCGTGTTCCGTGTGAATGGTGGGAGGGTATCATATCATGTTGTCGAAACTTGGTTCTTGTTGTGGTGAGCCAAGGCAAAACATTGGTTGCAGGTTGCGCGCGCTGATCGCCAAGCTGCTGCGGAGGCTGGATCCAGGATAACCGTAACCACCAAGCAGCAGATCCTTGGAGCTGTGAACTTGGAGAACGGCTTGGATGTGTTGCGAATCTGTGGATCCACCCCTGCTTTTTTAATATATTTTGTTTAAAGAGTACCTAAAAGAGTACTGAAAGGACCAACACCCGGGGGAAGAACAGGGTGATGTCCACAAGAAGCGGCTCTCCAAACCGTTGTCCAAGTGAAGATGCCCAGTCCGCAGGTTCAACACCCTTCGAGACGAAGTTGCAACCGCCTGGCGACCGCGCGGCATACGGAAAAGGAGGAGTGGAAAACTGGGACCGTGACCCAATCAGCCCCATACAACTTGTTTTGCCTAGGCCCTCCAGTGGAGAGGTTCGAATAAGGGTACCCGATTTTTCCTGTAGTCCATTTTAGTAGGGGAACCAAAACCCCAAAAAAGGGGTAGAGAAGGGCACTACTGGGGGACCTAGTTGCCAAAGATCTTCGCCGAGAAATCCGACGAAGCCACTTGTTCCATGGCAAAAGGTGGGGCCAAGGCCAGTGAACGGAAGCCTGAGAGTCGAGCTCCAGGTGTGCGCAAGGGGAAATGCTGTTCTGTCACTTCGTGGGATAGTGCTATTCTATCTCGCTGCTGAATGCAGTGGCTCCATCACCATGGGCAGCGACTTGTGAATCGCTGAGCAAAACACACTCGCTGTCCCAAATTAGTCCCTTCTCTGAAAAAAGAACAGGGTAGGAAATGCAGAGCAGTTTTCTGGTGGACACAAATATGGCGGCCCGTTTGGGGGCGGAAAAAAACCCTGATCTTCAGCCCTGGAAGTACCAGAGCAATAGTAAACCAATACTAAGCCAATCCTAAGCCAGCAAAACCGACTGAGGTCCCAAACAGCAAGCATATGTATGACACCCTTTACTATAGAACAGATTGACAGCGTCCCAAACATATTTTCAACGGATGGTACCGGGAAACCCCACAAAGGAAATACTGCTATTCTTACGGACAAACATCTTTGGGCCAGTACAGCAAAATACCAATCAAAGGAATCATTCAATAATTGTAAACCGACACTAAACCCATTCAAAAGACTACTTAGCCAGCACACAGGAATACTAAATCAGTGCTGAACCAATTCAAAATGGCACTTAGCCAGCTAAAATAATACAAACACAACTCCAAATCACCAAGCATTATGTACTAATATATAACTTACTGGGAGACCACTTTAGCTGATCTTGAGATTGGTTGTAGGGTTTCCCCATTCAGGGCCTCCGTTGTGTTTAGGAAGTGGGGATGGGGCCCGTTGCCAGTTAATCACTGCACACATTGCCCACGAAAGTCGCAAAATGGCCGTCGCTGCTGGCGCTCTCTTGGGTCCTCCTCTAGACATAGAGATGGGCAGAATGAGTCGCGAACTTCTCCGCGCCATTGCGGTGCGGGAACCGGATTCCAAGTCCATTTCCCCGGCCGAAATTGGAAAATGAGGTTGCCGCGTGGAAACCTTCCCCTTGTGAGTTGTAAGCGTCTTGCACACCGTAGGACAAGAATCCAGACGTGTAATATAGGCATGCATGGAGATCTTCAGTCGAAATCCCCCCTCCCCCAGAGCCATTTCTAGGGTGATGCCTGCCTGACTCGCCCTCCCAACGCCTCAGCCCACCCGAGCCGAGCCGAGGCGCATAAATAGCACACACAGCATGGCGATGGCCAGGTTGCAGCCAAGGAGTCTGCGACATTCACCTCACGCAACCCAAACATGTTCAATCAGCTTCCGTGGCTAGGGCCTTGGTTTGGTGGTTTGCAGGGGGGGTTCCCGCTTACCCTCTGCAAGAACACTAGTTCAAAGTTCAAATCCAAACCACCAAGGGCAACAAGGGGAAGCTGATTCAAGGCCTACAAAATCCCTATGGAAAATTAAAATAAACCAACGAATGCCCTGCCTCCCACTAACATAGCGCCTCACAGGTGGTTCCTTCAAGAGGACCAGGTACCCTACAGGTGCCATGTTAGTGGGCAGGGTAGCTGATTTAGAGGATCCCCTGACCCCAGTGCATCCCAGGCAAGCCGTGATAGCAGGGAACCGGTTTCCTTTCATGTTGGTTGGTAGATGTGAATGTTCCTTTGGTTTCTTTTACAGGTAAATGGATCCACAAATGTTGACCCCATATTACTCAACCCCAAACGTGATGATTCCCCAACCCCCCCCCCCAATCAACTGGGGTCGATTCTTTGTCCGGGGTCAACATTACAGGTACACCGTATGAATCAACCCCAACAGTGATGAGGCACACCCCCTACAGGTCAACGGATCCACTCTCCCAAAGCCATGGGATCCGTATGTCCCAAGTCAGTTGGATCCGGGGGATGTCCCGAGGCCCTGGGCTTCACCCCGTCGGCCTGCCACTTCCGACTCCCCCAACTCCACGGGGCCCTCCACGGGCGCGTAGTCCGCCCGCGCGTAGTCCGCCCGGTCCGTGCGGCCGCGCGGCGCGGACATGCCGAAAACGGAGGCTCAACGTGGGATGCTCCAAGCTGTTGGGAAGAAAGTGGCCTGTGGATGATATGTTGTGGAACTACTGCTTGGCACCGCCTTTGATTTTGAAAGAAAAGGGGCCTTTATCAGAATGTCACGCATTGCGTTGCGTCGGGTCGTGAAAAGTGGAGGCTGCACCAGTAAATGCAGTATCGCCCTGGCACTCATGGCTGACAATCACATGCCTGTGACCTTGATCACTGAGTGGCTCAAGGTCTGCAATGAGAGCCTGAGCTACTGTGGATGGACGAAATCCTGCACCTAAGACCAGGCCTGAAATTGTGATTCCGTAAATAAATACCAAGAAACATTGGTTCCCAGAGTTTCTTAGGTGGTGCGAAACGGACTTCGTAACTCCACAGCACCGACTGCGAGCCAGTTCAAGCCGCAGCTCCGAAAGCCACGGAACCCCTTCTGCTCTGATCTTTTTTTTCGGGCACGAACTTGGCCCAGTGGGTTCCAGGGCAAATGGCTGTGGCTCAAAAAAGTGGTACCAAAATGGCACCCTGGTATATGGAACCAAAGGCCAAAGCCCGCGGTTTGCCCCAGCTCTTTAATTTGAGCCATACCCAAATGATGCCCGCCAAAACCAGTTCAAATTCAAAGGTGTGGATGGAGATCTTCGCCAGGCACTTGCCAGGTTTACCAAGCACTACTCACAGGGCTTCCATTTGCTTGAGCCACCTGGAACAAATAAAAAAGATGTCTAGTAGTGATAGATTCCCTTTAAAACCAACAAGGCAAAAGGAACAATATTATTAAGCAAATGGATGCAGGACTTCCAGGTTCCACCGGGTGTCGTGTTGGGCGCTGCCTGCACCGCAAGGGGAACTTCTCGCAGGTGTCGGCGAAAGCTGCCCAGGACTCAAACCTCAGCGTGAGTTGGTACTTGTTTGGTGGTTTGACCAAAGGGAAAACCCAACGACCGAGTCCCTCCTGGTTTTGGGAATGAGCCGGGAGCGGTTTCCCTCACAGCTCGCCCGGCCCGGCGACGCTCTCAACTTGCGATCCGTGCGATAGCTACAAAATAACTCACCCAGGGTTGTGGGCGTGAACCGGAAGGGGTTCCCTCAACAACAAGGGATTGTTCATTGGGGTCATGACATGTCTCATCCCTTAAGGATGACCCTTTCAAGATTGTGGTCGCGACATCCACCCATGTTTCGTCACTTTGAAGACTTCCGCCCAAAATCCAAACTGGGCAGTCTCCTTGATTTGGAGGAAGTCAACTCGCGGATGCATGTTTCTTCCCATCTAGGCCGCCAATCCACCGATTCAGGCTTACCTGATGGCAGGTGAAAAACAAAGAACAACTCGCAATGTGCCATGCTGCCTGGCTCTCTGGCTGGCTGTGAGGGGATCAAACATCTGATGCAAATGCAGATGCACATGTGCGCACGCATGCGGGAAGAGGTATACACATATATACATAAACATAATACATGCATATATACATTTTCTTTATATAGTATAAACACGTACTCATGCACATAGACCTTTTTATGTACACACATAAGTTTACGTTTACATACTGCCTGGCTTGTACCTGCTCATATTTCGCCAACTGACAAGGGAAATGCATGCGAATGGAGGTTGCCTCCCTGAAGCGACTCAAAACGAGGCAGGGGCTTCCTCTCTGCCAGGATCTGGCTCACGTCCACCTCGTGCTGCAAGGGACCCAGATCCGGAGGCGAAAAGGCGGCATTGGACTGTCAGGGGACTCAATAAATTGCTAACCCAGTGAATCTCAGGCGTTTTGCCCCTATAATTGGTAACCAGCTATGTTTCTTTTGGTTTTTACAGGGTGGCAAGCCCTTGGTTACCTATACAGGTAGATGGACCGAGCTTTTTAGACTGTCTTCGAGGGGACTTCAAGTGGTCCATGGGACAACCCGTGGTTTTGGAAGATCGCAGCTGCAAACATGGCTTTTCACATTTCTCCGGCCAGTGGGCGGGGGTCGCATCTCTTTGCTCGCGCTTCCGTGGGATACTGCTAAAGGATTCACGTCGTACTTTGGGGAGGGGGTGGCCGAAAGCCAGGAAACAGCAGAAGCAACGGTGAGGCAGTCCGGGGCTGGAGACGGGGCCGAAGCGAGCCTAGAACTTGTTGATTCTAGGAACTGGTTCCACCCAAATGTCGACCAAGCTCAACAAGTCAAGATTTCACCCCATGCGCTTGTTTATGCGTGGTCCAAAGGAGCCTGGTGATACATTATAAATCCACATCTCTCCCGACGCCATGTTTGGAACAATAGAACTGCGATGGTCATCGTTCCTTCACGTGGTGCAGATTCCTTCAGATTCAACATGCACTTCCCCAATCATTTTGGCGCAATGGCGCAACTAATTGATATCTATCAGTGGGGATTTAGCCCACTCGCTTTAGCAGAAACTACAGCTAGCTAGAGCTAGATTTCGTGACAAGGTTCGCCCTGCAATTGCGACAACGCTTTGGGCACAGTTTCCTCGGCCATGGCCAACACAAAATGTGGAATGGATTCTGGCCCATATTCAAAGCAAACCTTTAAACGTGAGACAAAACCAAAAGAGAATCCAAACATTGGCAGCAATTCACGCTGAGCGCCCCTGGAGAATCCAAGGCACTGGTGGAGTCCTTTCTTGCGCCTCCTTGATCAGCTCTTGGTATCTCTCCTGGTGACAGGAGAAAATTCTCCAGGAGTTGATTTCCCCATGCTTTGCAACCATCGTTATTTTCAAAAACCAGCTGTTTCCCTGGGTTTTTGATGGTTTCCTGAAAAGAAGGATCCCTGGAACACAGTTGACCCCCCCAATTGCCAGTTGGCGCATTCTAGCAAAGATGTTCATCTTTCCTTCGTTCTGCTTCTAGCTATCCACCCAAACGCTGTGCTTTGCATGCCACACTTTGCCCGGGCCCCCGCACGAACCATCATGGCCCGGCTGTGCTGGACCGGTGGGCCCCCTCCAAGAAGACCAGTGAACGAAATCAAGCACAAACCATGGTGAATCACAAACATTCTCACATGGCAATCACCGTCTCCAAAGCAAACTCCGTGAAGGAGCGACCACACGTGCTGATAATGGGCGCCACGACTTTTGGGTAGAAAGCAGGGCGCACTTGGCAAGTTGCTGACGGGGGCCTCTTAAGGGGCGGTCGGGTGTGCTTATCTTTTAGATGGCAAGTGTAGAGTGCTGAGATGGCTCTTGGGTCGTGCATGGTGTGCGCATCGTTTGGCATAGCCCGTGCTCTTTAGCAGCTATGCTTATTAAGGGGCAGGCATGCGTGCAGGGGGAGTGCTTAACATTTGGCAGGCATTTGTCTAGTTCTTAGACGGTGCTTTCGGGCAGCTGCTGAGGGGGCTCTCGAGCAGCTCGCATATCATTTGCCAGGTGTAGCCCATACTTTTGGGGCTGACGGGGTGCTCTTGCGCTGCCGTGCTTGTCATTTGGTGGGCATGTGTGCAGTGCCGAATGGGGGCTCCTGAGTGGGCGTGCTCATCATTTGGCGGGCATGTGTGCATGTGTGTGTAGAGCGTGCTCACCATTTGGCGGGCATGTGTGTGTAGAGTGCTTAGCCGATGTGGGCGGGTGTGCATATGATTAAAAGGTCCCCCCCAACATATTTTTCCAGACCCCGACAAAGTCCAGGTCCGGGAATGGCAAATATAGAATAGGCAAGTTCTAAACCAATACCAAGCTAGCGATGCTGCACCGAGACCCCAAATCCAGCCGTATTGTATAGGGGTCGCCGGGGTCCCCCCAGTTCTTGAAGCCACAAGAAAGAGAACCCGAAACTTCGTATTATATCTAAAGATTGCATTCGGGGGGCCTGCCTGCCTGCATGCATGCTCAAACATGCACAAGCCAACCTGCCTGCCTCTGCCTGCATGCCTCAAACATTCACTCGACTAACAAAAGAGGAGTCCGAACCATTTAAATCCATTACGTAAACTTGTTCGACCCGTGAAAGGAAAGTGCACTCTGTGCTACAACTCAAACTACTCCCTGCCGCGAAAACAACAAGCATCAGGCCCCCCAATAGAATGTGTCTCTCCTGGAAAAACATGCTTTACTAGGGGGGAGCATCTAATATCAGGGGGAGGGATTATGTGCAGGGCCACGGGGGAAACCAAGCATAAGCTGGCCTGGGGTCAATTACCTGCGACATAGGCACTTGGTGCAGGCCAATCCGCCCACGCTGAGGGAATCTGGTGCATGGTGCTGAGCGAACGCTGACGTGAATGGGCTGACGATGCTGTAAACGCAGCCGATGCGGGACATCTGGGGCCCATGTTCGCACCAGTAAGGCCTACCGGCAGCTCGCACCCTCAACTTCTCTGAATCGCTTTGAATCTGACTCCCCCCCTCCCTGGGTCAGTGGGCCAATCCTGAATCTTCCTGGTGTGGCACACCCGGTTCCACCTGGCCGCTGAGACTAAAACCGATCGATCGCGGCTGCAAAGCCATCCTATCGCCGATGACCGTCTCTTGACGTTGGAAGGGGAGGCAAAAAAAACATTTCTCAGCAGTTCAGTGGTTGGATTTCCACCCACTAAACGCACACTACGCAAAAAATTGGGGAAAAATGGTTCCCAACCACCACCAGGTTCTTGGCCTCTGTTGGTCAGGCTGGAAGGCTTGGGGCTGCCTTTCAGGGCCCCAGCGCGCGCCATAGACCCTGGTATGCCATCGCGCCTGCCTCCCCCACCAAGGCTGAAAGAAGTAAAGTAACGGACATACAAACTTGGAACAGCTAAACTTCCAAGTTGGTCAATTCCACACTTAGAACACAAATGGCTGTGGCTCAAAATTAAACAGGAGGGGTTACGCAAGTTTTGGTCCATGTTTCCACTTACCGGGGTTCCATTTTGGTACCGTTCTTTTGAGCCACAGCCAAATGATAATTCTATCGTTGCATCCGGTAGCCCTACTGGTGCTAAGCAAGCAAAGACCTGCTTTTGCAAGCCAACGAAGATCAAACAAACAATGCAGCGAAACACCGCCTGCCCCATTTCTGTTCCAACAGCCTACGCCTCCACCCCGAATCCGCCCTGCCAACACCCTATGCCTCTGAAAATCCTCCAGCCGCAATGGCTTGCTCACATCCACCATGGCGTGCACGTGGGAGACTGTGGTTGGCCGGTCGGACTGCCCGACTGGGCAGTTAGGCTTCTCCAGGCGTTCTTTGGGTTTTTTGGGCCGAAGGGAGCCTTCTTGAGACCGGCATCAAGGCAACAGGCTTTCAGGTTTTGAATGCAGCAGCCAGTGTGGGCTCACTTCTCGTGCACAACGCATCAAACGGTTTCAGGCTGAAGCCTCTGGTCAGCTCACACTTCGACTCGCTTTCTTGAGTGTTTCAGATTGCAACGTGGCTCTGTAGAGATGTACGGTGCGGGCAGGAAGGTTGGGCTTCTCGTTGTTCCACGGTTTAACAAACACACACACACACCACACCACACCACACCACACCACACCACACCACACCACACCACAATACAACACAACACAACACAACACAACACAACACAACACAACACAACACAACACAACACAACACCTAAAATGGGTGCGTCGTTGTGCCCCACCAAAAGGCTTCAGTAAGATTGGGGAACAGCCCCTTGCGTTCCTTTGGGGAGGGGTTCGGGGGTTCGGGGGTTCGGGGGTTCGGGGGTTCGGGTTACCAGCAAGTTACTACTCCGTCCGAGGAAAAAAAAAACAAAAAAACTGACGGCTGGCAGGCCACCTCCCCACAAGCCACGTGGCGGTGTCCACTAAAAGGGACCCCTTCGGATAGCAAACGGAGTGCGCACGGAAAGCATTGGCTTTTACTGCACGGACGTTCACTGATGCTCGGGAGATGGTTGTACCTTCACCAAATCCATAGTGACTTAGGGTCCGAACACCTTGAACTCCATGCGTGACTGCCGCATATGTTCGCGTGTGTTGCAGCATGTGCGACACACCGAAAGCACTAAGCGCATTCTGCCTGGCCGAAAGCAAGCCCTCTGAAGCACAAATGGCAACCCCCCCACCAACCCCAACCCCCACCCCCCCCCCCCCCGCTGCATACCTCCCGAAAGGAAACGTCATCCTGTTCACTCATCTGGAAGCTTCGCCAGCCTTCTTTCTGATGCTTTTTGTCACTATACATTCAGATTGCACGCAGCAAGTGCAAGGTGAAACTCCGGGGAAAGCTGCAAAGCCTGTCTCCATCGGTCTAAGCATCGAGACATCCGAACATCTGAACTGGAGGAATGTGGCTAGCCTTCCCTTCAAACATGACCGTCGTCACAAGAATGCTCACTCGGCACGGCCTTAAATGGTGGCTGGGGGAATCTGCGTGTAGAGGCCCGCTGGCCGTATGGCACGCCACAGGCTTGGCAGGGAAACGAATGGTGAGACTCAAGGCTCGTGGGGCTCGTCGTTGAGACCAAAAGCCTGGCGAACGCCAAGAGCTTGAAGCTAGCTCGACATCTGGGCGTGACTCTGTTTTGAGTTGGCGCCCTTTTTGGCCTCAGTATTTTACCATGATCAAAGTCACCCCCTAAGCGGGTTAAAGGGACACAACCCCCACGTACTGACTTTGATAACCCCCAGAAACCGTTAAAATGATGACCCCAGCCTTTTTGGGGCTGGTTGTTTGGGGAAGCCAAAAGGACAACGACCCTTGTTAGAAGGTTACATCCAATTTTGAGACCACCTTGTGGTTACCCCATGTTTTAGGCGCCCCTTTAGTGTTGTGGGTTCCTTTCTGGGGACACAAGAGGCGCTTGAGCCATCTGCGAGGCTTCACGAGCTCGCGCCTTGAGGCGGTTGATGAGCGGTGGCTTGGTGGTGTCACGGTCCCAGCTGTTGTGCGTGACCTGCGCATGGCAGTGGGAGGTGCTCCCCCCAAACCCCTCTCAAGGTGGAAAGGGCTATCCTACCCCCATGAAATGATGACATGTATGATTCTTGTGCTTTTGCCTACAAGTGTTAGAAGGATGTACTGGACCCTGCCTTTTACACCGCCACTAGCCTGCACTCCAACTCCTGCACGTTTTGCCCTGCCTTGCCCAGTGCTTCCAGCTACGACAAAAGTAGACAAGCGGTGATCCTTCCGATCCTTCCCTCTAAATCTTACATGACATGACGGTTTCCCCTGATTACCTATAGTACTAGTTGTAACTGGAAGCCCCGGGCTGCCTTCTGAGATGCGAATGCAAAAAGGGGAGCATGGTCATCGATTGCATGCGACGAATACGCAAATCCACTATGGCCAACAGGATGGCTCATAAGACACAATCGGCTAAAGATGTGCCTCACGGGTGCAGTTCCGCAACAGCTGGCATCAGGAAGGCATCCAGCGGTCCAGCAGTTGGACATTCTGCGAAACCAAATTTCCATCGCGATCCAAGCCGCGAGCCTAGTGCCTAGTGTGCAAGGTATGACTACGGAACAAAGAAAGCCCCGTGAATTTGGCGGGCGTCCCATTCCGTGTTCCAAATATCCTACATTTGATATTTCAACGCATTGTGATCTAAATAGTTCTACATTTGAGCGAGATAGATCAAAATTGTGTGTCCCATTCCGAGTTCCATTTCAATGGTATAAGTTGTGTATTCTGATCTATTTCGCTCCAAGCTTCCGACATAGCCTCGGCCAACCTCAGGAGTACCACCAACCTTTTCCATCAACCTTCCGACAAGATCGGAAGGTCTCAATCAACTCGAATCGGTGACCTGGAAAAATCGATCTGCTCCAACCCCCGTGGGTAGGTGAGAACTCTGAATTCCACATCCAAGCCAGGCACTGCAGGCCGTGCCTCGATACGCTGGCTCATCTTGTCCAAGGTTTCCTGGCGAGGTGGTCAGCCCCGCCACCACATCCGGAAGCCCAACATTCCAAGGAGGGCTTGCAACGGCAAAAGCCTTGCCAAAGTGCAAGCAGCTTGGTTGCAGCAAGCTGGTTGCCGCCAGCTGCTAGAAATTGAATTCCTATGATATGGTCACTGGACTGAAAGGTGGCCCGTTTCAAGGGGATTGACGCTGGCTGGGCTCACATGACTCACATTGGAGGTGTCCAACTGGGTGGTTTGGAATCCTGGCGTTGCCGAATCTGAGAGACTCTGCCCCTAGCCTCTCGCCGGAGGCAAGGAGATGTGGAAGCAGGCTAGGTGATGCTTGACGGGAAGAGGCTGAGAGGAGGAAGGAGAAGCAAAGGGAGAAAGAGGAGGAGAGGAAGCCGTAAGCTCAGCAGTCGCAGCAGCAGTAGTAGCAGTACTAGCAGTAGTAGTAGCAGTAGTAGGACAGAGAGGATGGCCACGAGTTTGCAATTATATTCTCGACCATGTCATGTTAGAGATTGGGAGAAGGCTATAATGTCCTGAACAAGCGAAAAATAAATGAGTTCCTCCCCTGTTCCAAATGGAAAACTGGAAAAGGGGATCTCCCCAAGACATTCGATTGATTTTATTTATTTACTTATTTTAACGTGGGGGGTGTCTTTTTGAGGAGGGAACCCTTTTGCTTATGGCGGGCGTTTTATGGAGAACCAAAAGGACCCGATGTTCCATTTTGGGGGGTCCCGTTTCTGGGCTCTAGGCTCCTAGGCTCTCCCACCCCGCGTGCAAGCCTTGAGCATGTCTGCGAACTCGAAGGCCATGGTCTCCATCTTGGAGGACAGGGAGGCGATTTCCAGGTCCTGTCCGGATGCCACCCTGGTCCTTGGGCATCCCTGACGCTGACAACCCCCGGATGGTACCTTGGCTTTACAGGCTGACAATCCCCGAGTACTCGAATGGGTTTGACTTTGACCACCCTGAACAAAAAAAGGTACCGACATGTACCGAGCCTCGGAGGGGGAAAAAAAAAACCGGGCCAAATGCAGTACCATCTGTTGGACGGCCGCTCCTTCTGTCGCAGGATCTCCTCCTTGTCGATTCTCACCTGCTCTATCTCCTGCCAATTTTCTTTTCGCAGGCCAACCACTGAATCGCTCGCGGTGTGACTGTCCCCCCCCCCCCGCACAGTTTGAGGAGCCACCCAATTTCTTTGCAATGCCTGGACAGGAAGCCACGAACTAATCAAACTGAGGCGCATGGCGCACATGTCGGGCTCATTTCGGGCCCCGAGTCGGGACCCAAGTGCTCCTTGGTCACGGACTCTATCTCTGCCTTTGCTTCCGAGACCTGGCGATGCAGGGATTGCTGTATTTGTATGACTTGAAGGGTGGGTGAACCAAAGCTAGCCATGTTCAAGCCAGCTGCGAAGGTACAGCAACCTTAAATGAACATCCAGAAAGTCATCCAGACCCCAACTTGGACCAGGTCCCAATGAGACAGATGCCCTAGCCCACACATGTGTGGGAATGTGGGAATGCGCTGGTGGTTTGGGAGGGGGGAAATGGGAAATCGAAGTCAAATCGAAGTTGAAGCCTTCGCGCGGGGAAGGGGCAACAAGGCAAGCTGTCGTAGAGAGCGTGGCATGCCGCGCTCAACGACCACTTGTGCCGCGGGCGGATGACCAGCCACCAGTCTGGTCGCGCCTGCTTCTGGAGCACATCGATGGTCTCGTTGAAGGACTCCTGCCAGCCCAAGACTCGGATGCCACAATGCCAGAACTCGATGGCACAAAATCAGCATGCAGCGGGAACCCCAAAATGAGGGACCCCCAAAAATGGCAGCAGCTTCCGTGTTGAGTTCCCTTTGAGAAGAAAGGCCCCAACGAGGCAACGGCTTAAGCCGGAAATCAGGTGGTGGACCATGATCTACCTCATACGTTCAACGATGTATGAGCCCAAGGCCATGTGCATCAAGGCACATCAGCAAAAATAGTTTGTGGGTCTGTGGAGCCGTGCTTCAAAGGATGCAAAAAACAAGCGCCAAGAGACAAACCTAGGCACGCGGACTTGAAGAACTGCCAATTTCTCCCATGCCCAAGCCATGCCTGCATCTCCCGGTATTGCCGGCTCATTTCCTCAGCTGAGAACTTCGAGCAGTATTTTTCTGCTAAGGGCTCAAGGGCTCGAAGGCTTCTTGGGAAGTTGGTTGAACATCAAAAAGTGTCTCAGGAAATCACCGAATCATCTTGACGGCACGCTCCTTGGATCCTGAGAAAAGGATGTTGCAATGGCAGTCACCGTGGATTCAATGCAACACTCTCGATGACTACGAAGGCCATGTCATGTTGTTTCTCTTGAGCGTCCATCGCAGCTACAGTCCACTTCTCCTGACACTGGTCCCAATCGCACAAAAAGGGCCTTTCAAATTTGGGACCGTGGCTCGCAAAGCACAAACCCTGGATAAATCAGGGGGACATCTAGGGGCTGACTCGCTCCTGAGACCTTGCGCGGGGGACTCCAAACAGCATGTGCTTCCGTAGCCAATCACATGGTGGAAGCAACCCTCCTTGGGAAGTGGAAGCGGAAGCCACGTGTCAACCTTCTGTTGGCTTTGCTTTCGGGGGCCAAGACTGGTTGTTTCAACACGCAGATTTGTCTCAAAATAAAGGGAACCTAATGGTTTGCTTTCCTTTTGGCTTCCTAAAGGAAAGCCCCAAATTGGGTCCTGAGCCTCAACAAAAAAACACCCCACCCGCCTGGGTCTGTCACTTTTGGGGGCGCCCACCAAAATAGCTGTTTTCCTTGTGGTGTCCCTTTTTTTTAGCACCATCAAAAAAGGGGGTACACAAAAAGAGGGGGTACACCTTGTTTCCCCTTTAAAACCCATCCAACAAATTGGGGTACACCAAAGAAAAAAAACGCACCCAAATGCGCCAAAACCACCCACGGCCCGGTGGCCTTGCAAAACCGTCCAAGGCGCCGCCGTGTTTTCCCGGCACCTCACCGCCTCGTCATCGAAGGCCTTGTCCAGCTCGGCGATGCGCTTCCTGCCAGAGGCGAAATGCGACGAGACATGGCGGCGAACCCGAAAAAGCACGTCTGCTTTCCGCACATGGGTGGCTCGTCTTTTGTTTGGGGGCAACCCCTTTAAATGAATTCGGTGCTCTTTTCATGTCTCTAGTTATTTCGTCTTTTGTTTGGGGGTAACCCCTTTAAATGGGGTCCTTTTTGTTTTGTTTTTTTGTTTTTTTCTTCTCTAGTTATTTGCTGGGATGCTCGTGCTCAAGAAAATAATTTTCCAAGCTAGCGAGGTGATGATAAAGAGCCGGGCCACTTGGGAGATCTGGCCAATTGGCTTAACAAGAAAACCCCAAGGCTCAGACTTGGTTGACGCAAGAGGAGCAACAATTCAAATGTTAGCAGTTAAGTTGTTGGATTTCAACCACTAAACCACAGTAAGCAAAATTGGAAAAATGTGTCCCAACAACAACAACCACGCAGAAAGCTTTAACTGTTTGTGCCGCGCCTGAGGTCTTCTTCTGACTTTCGGCAGCCCAGGATCTGCTCGTCTTTGATCATGACCCTGGCTCCGGCCAACTGGGATCCGGGCAACTGGGATCCTTGTTTGGACACTTTCTAGGGGCTCAAGGTCAGAAACTGGTTGGGTTCTTTTCCTGGAACCTGCCACGGGTCTGACTTTGATTGCGGTACAAAATGTCACAATTGGACCCTGCCAAGTGACTTTGGCTAAAAAAAACGTGGTGAGCCGCGCAAAGTCGCCTACAATAAATGAGAAACACAAGAGGGCTCCTGCACTGCGTGTGGAGAAGTTGGCCCGGCTGAGGCATCCTCTCGCAATGAGCTGACCACAAGCCGAAGGCCCATTGACAAGCCCGAAGTTGCGCAAGTGGGGCTGCCACATAGGGAATTCCAAGTGAGGGTAGTCCAAGGGAAAGGGTTCCCCAAGACTGCCGGAGGAACTCTAAGGAACCCTAAGGAACCCTTATGGCTCACAAGTACCCCTTGTACCTACCCCAAGATCTTAGGGATTACAACTACTGCTTAGGATCTTAGGGCCAACAACTACCCACCCTGTACCTGCCCGAGCCTGTACTGCAGCACCAGGATCTTGCGCTGCATGTATGCATTTTCCTGGCCGGTGACTGCAAATGAACAATCTGGAAAATAACAACCAAGCGGCCTTGGTTTCGATTTGGCGGGTGCTTGGAAAAACCTCCCCACTTGCACGACTTGCGCCTGCGGTAAAGAAAAAAGCCAATAGCAACAACTGCCCACTTGCGCGTCCATCAAAATGGAAAACTGAAAACGCAAAACCAAGCGGCCTTGAGATTTGGCTGCTTGGAAACCAAGCCAATAGCAACAACTGCCCAAGGCGTCCAAAACGCAAAGCTTTGTCCCCCAGTGCTTTGCCTCACCTTGATTGACGTTGGAAGGGGAGCAAAAAAAAAAGCAGTCAAGTGGGGATTTCAACCACTAAACCACAGTAAGCAAAAATTGGAAAAATGTTTCCCAATTACAACCATGTCAATTCTCCCGCCTGCGCGTAGTTGATCTCATCGCCGCCCTTCTTGTCGCCCATGGCTGTGGCCTCTCAGGCTTCGACCGACTGCTCCTTTTCTTCTTGTCCCTGCACTACCCCCGCCGAAAGCGCTTGATAAATCGTGCGAAAGGGCGGGGTCTTGCCACAACCGAACCCACAAAAACACGGCAACAGCACCGCCAAGACCAAGACCAACACCACACGCCCTGCCACGCGGCGCCGCCATGCACCCAGCAGAAACCCAGAAACCCAGAAACCCAGAAACCCAGAAACCCAGAAACCCACACACCCAGCCAACCAGCCAAGCCAGAGCCAAGAACAGCTCCGGGTTCTCCTCAAAAGCCGCGAACCCACCAACCCACCCCCGAACAACTTGCACGAAAGGCCCGCGGAATGCAGCTTCCTCAAGCCAGCACACTCAGAAATTTCATGGGATATACCGGAAGAAATCAAAGCCGCCATATATAAAAGCTGTAATGTACTTGGTATGTATAAATGTGTAATGTAAACGTATGTGTATGTAATGTAATGTAAACGTAAATGCAAATGCAAATGCAAACGTAATGTGATGCAATGTAATGTGATGTAGTGTATGCATGTATGTAAGTATGTGTGTAGGGTGTGTATGTGTATGTATGCATGTATATCTATACATATCCCGGTTGTTTGCTGGGTAGCGGTTCCGGGGCAGGACCATCTTGGAGAGATGAATCACAACGCCGACCCCTGATGAATCATCTTGCGGTTCGCGGAGCAGGGCGCACCCAACGAAGAAAGGAAACCGCCTTGAGCAAGGGAACGCCCTATGGACCAGGCTTCATCAAGGTAAATCTGCGGCCCCAAACATCTATTCCCTTTGAACCAGAGGGGCATCAGCCTATGCATGCGTTGGTGGAAGCTTTCGGGCATGTCCACCTGTGTAGTTGCGCACGCTGACGCTAGCAACCAGGACCGACACTGAAATCTTGCCCTGTGCCTGGATGGCGGGCAAGTTCCTCTTGGTTGCCCAGGGCTTGAGCCAGTGGGCAGGTCGCACACCGGGGGTGGTCTCGGGCTAAGGCAACCTACCTCCCACTGGGACTTAGGCTCACACGTAAGCCACTGAAAATCCTTTGCAAAGAAAACCAGTATCTTCCGAAAAATGTTTGCGAGCTTCTACGTTAGCCTGGAAAGGTACTCCAACGATCCATCTCTAATGAAACTGCTTGATTTGGAAAATGGTTGGGACCGCAAAACCGCAACAACAGCAAGAAAAAGCAGCTGGCCGTTCCGCAGAAGCTGCGGAGTTGATTATCAAATTTACGTGCCTCCCACGCCCATGCAACATGCACGGGAGGTTCTGTACAGAAGATCCTTTCCGAGGATAAGGTGGGAGCACCATAAACTGGCCGTTGTAGAAATAAATTTGTTCTGGGCTGCGCTCGGATCCCCCGTTTGAAACCTTAAATGTTGGTGGGTTAAATGGAACCCCCCACTAAACACCGCTAAACAGCTCAGGGGATGGCTGGGAACCACCAAGTGTTCCAAAAACGGGTGCCGGGAGCTGTTCTTGCACAGCATATGTCTTAGCCGTCACCGTGTCTGTTCAACTCTGAGGCTAGGCGTCCAACAAGGACAGAAGTGGAATCAGAACACAATGCACCAACTTAGTGGTGCAAGGCCCCATAACACTTCTGCAAAAGACCCTTTACATATTGGCTCCGCCATCAAACAATTGCACTCCGCTGTTCGCAATTGATTTGGGCACTGTTGGAATAACCGCTTCAGCGACCGTGAACAAAAACGCAGTTGTCCTTTATGTTTTTGTTTGCGAGGAATAAACTGCGGAAGTTGGGAACAGCGCATGTTGCTGAGCAAGAGAAAGTATACCTGGACTCTCAAACTACCCTTAAAAATGAGTGATTGCCCAAAATTGTGGGGGAGCTTCCCTTTTTAAGGGTAGTTTGAGAGTCCAGGTATCCACATGTTGCAATACCCGGGCGAGAAGTCCTGGCAAACAATTCTCACCGACCATCTGGTGGGTTCCATACTAGTGGAGAGCAATTCCAAAGCCGGAAAATCAGGAACCCGTCAGGTAAAGGTCATAGGCAGCAATATCTGAGTATTTATGTTTTAAGGGGGGGCTCTTCTTGGTTTCCCTCTAAAACCGCAAATTCAACTTTCCACTAATTGGTGTTTTGGATTGGTGGATTGGGGATATGAACCCTTGCTTCTGGTAGAGGGTAAATCTAAACCACCGATTCGTGGGGGACCAACTCCAAACCTCACTTCCTGAGCGGGTTGGCCCAAAAAGGTCTAAATCACTAAAATGGTAAAGAATACAGTCCAGGAACTCGGGACGTGAGACAACCAAGACACAGACAAATGAACTGTCCAATTGCCACTACAACGGTCCAAACCCAAAACGTGACTAATGTTGACCCAGGATTAATAGACCCGTCTCACTATAGGGGGTGTTCCGGAGTGAGCACGCCCATCTGACCACGTGCAGTGCATTTTTCCTTCTGCCCCTTTCGCCCGCTGCCGGGCCATGCGTGTCTCCACTGGCACATGGGCGCCTTCCTGACCCAAAGCAAGCGACAAAAGCATGCTGACTGGTTTGGTTGGAAGGCACGTGCGTGTGAGTGAGCGCGCTTCTTTCTTCGCGTTTCTCTCTTCTTTCTTTTTTGGGGGGGGGAACCAGGTTTTTGGTCTGATGCGGGACCTTTTGAAGAAAGCAGCCATTTTGGCGGGGCGCCCCCCAATTTGGAGACAAACCCGTGTGAAAGTGCTGAAGCCTTTTGTGGGGTACCTGTTTCAGGTTGGTTATGAAGGAAGCCAAAAGGACAAGCACACCACCTCTGGGGTTGGCACATACCCAAAATGTGCCGCCACTTTCTTTGTGAGCTACCAGAATCTAGCTGTTGGCAGGGGGCTTGGCACACTTGGGGAGGGGAAACGGGCTTAGCACCCCTGCAACCGTCAGGTTCAATTCGGTTCAAAAACCAAATGGGGCGAGCCATTCGGGTGACAAGGTGAGTGCGAGCCCCGGAGACTCGAAAAATCGGGCCAAAGTGCCCTTCTTTTCTCGAGGTGGCGAGCGTTTTCAAATGGAACGTTCACTTTGGTGCATTTTGGTTGGAGGTTAGAACTTTAACTTTTTGCCAACTAATGGGTTTTCCAGTAAACCACTTAAAGTTAAACTTTACAACCGAGTTCACTTTAATGTGGGTAGCATGTGATTTTTGGTTTGGGGCACAAGCTGAAGGTGGCAGGCAGAAGATGCTTCTTGCGAAGAGGTGCCTTTCAACGCAGGCCAAGCATGGCTTCCTTGTTTGGTAGCGAGCCGTCAGTTAAAGTCGGGCTATCAAGGTGATATTTGAGCAATCGGCCCAGTTGCGATCGGGCGTGCACCATGTTCGCGTGCTCAAAAACACCCCAACAACGGTCTCAAAATAAGGGGACCCCCCAAAATGGCAACATCTTTTCTGATCTTTTCCCCTTTCAGAACACCCCACCCCACCCCACCCACCCCACCCCACCCCACCCCACCCCACCCACCCCACCCACCACCCACCCCACCCACCACCCCACCCCCCCCTTGCGGCTTGGGCCTTGGTCCAGCGCACTTGCCGTGCCTCCTCGCAGTTGGCCAGGGCCAAGCGCGGCTGCCGCCTTCGGATCCGACGCCGCTTCGAGGCGGATGACGCTTCGGCGCGGGGATTTGGGTGGGCCGCTTTGGGTGGGCCGCTTGGGGCATTTTTTTTGGGGGTACAGGCGGATTTGGGCCGTTTTTGGGGTACAGGCGGATTTGGGCCGTTCTTGGTTGAACAGGCGGGCCCAGCGGGTTTTGCCTCACTTGGCTGGTTTTAGCTGTTGCTTGATTTTGTTTTGCATGAAGGCGAAGCACAGGGAATGGCACCGGTTTTGGGCTTCAAGCAAGCCTGAAAAATGGTGGGCGTGATAAATGTATTTCTCAAGGTACTTCCCCAACAGGAAAGCCAGGCAGTGGGGCGAGGTCTACATCATTATGTTGGAACCACTCAAGCACTGCGTGAGCACAATCAACTAGCTCCTCAGAAGAACAAATACTGGATGTTGGCCGGTGTGGCTGTGTGTTCTTTGATGCATACATTCAATATGGGATGCTCTTTAGCGTCTAGGACATATACACCTGATATACGTATGTATTTATTTTGAGCACTGCTACAAGCCACTAGGCCAATCGCTGAATCCCTGGATTTGAGGGAACCTTGGAGCCCCCGCCAAGTTTTTAAAACGGAGTCAACTGGAACTTGCTGGTTCTCAGGGCGAGACACGGAATGACACCTAAAAAGACCATCCCTCTAGGGGTTGATTCCCCATTCTTTTCAGCCACCGTTCTTTTCAACAACCAGCCATTTCCCCAGGGTGTTTGGTGTTTGTCTAGAAAGATTCGGATCCCTGGAAAAAATGGAGAAGCACCCCTAGAATCCCGTACGGTTTCCTTTCTTCGGGAATCCCCAAAAGCGGTTCACTCCCAGCACGAGCACCCGATCGTTCCCTATCGCACCAGGAGAAAGCCTGCTGCCCTGAAATCGCTTCGCTGAAGCCGGGCTTCGCTTGCGGATTTGGCTGTGGGGAGGTGCCTTGCTCTATCCCAACCACTCCATGTATGCAACGATTTTCCCAGATTTACCCGCCAAATTGGACCAAATGTCGGCATATATAGGCATTGGCATTAAAATGCGCTCTGGGAGGACCAGCAGTGGTTTCATGTGAAGTCCAACTTGGTTTGCTCTCCCTCCTGAGCAGCGTAGGTTTGATGGGAAAAAACATGTGCTTCCAAAAGGTCGAAGGAACTAAGGTTACACCAAAGACCAACCATGATGATACGGCTTCCCTCCAATGCTCTTTACGGTTTCTTTGGTTGTTGCATTCCATTCAGCGATATTCCATCTGTCTCCATCCCGCAGCTGACTTCTCCAGCCGAGCCGCAGTGCAGGCTGAGAGCCATCCAAGCACAGGTTGGTGAAGGCGGTGTCAACCGGACCCCACTGCCTCACTTGCCGGATTCTCAGATCAGCTTGGTCAAGATCGAGCCCGAAGAGCCCTCCCGGTTAAACAATTGCACCTCAAATCTATGAAGTCCCCCTGTTTCCCTGTGGTCTTGCTCGTGGGCATTCTTTACAGCCATCTTTAGCCATTTGAAAGGTTGCGCCTGCAATTGCCAACATCTCAGTTCCTGACTGGATTGGCCCAAAAAGGAAGTCCAACGTTCAATTTCCCAAAAAATGCCTAAAGTCCAGGAACTCGGGGAGTGAGTGCAGGTGGCATCCACTGCCCGCACTGGTGCAAAGACCTTGCCAGGCGGCGTGATGTGGCCGCTCGGTGTCCTGATTGGCATCACACGGTCGATTTGGGTGGTGTTTTTTCTTGCTGGTGCTCAGTGGGGAATGAGAGAATGACCCTATATAACCATCCAACTGGTGGTTTCCTTTAAGGGGACCCCTGGGTTCATTCCCTCATTCCGTACTGAGCACCATCAATTTTTGCTTTTTGAGTTCTGAGGCTCGGTGCCCTTTGAGGCGCGGCTTTAAGGGGAAACTAAAGGAATCCCTTGCTATTTTGTTGGTGCGTTTTTGAGGGTGCCCTTGCTGAACTGGGTTTCAAGGGAAACCAAAAGGAAAACCACCAGTTTGGGGCCCCCCTTATTCTTAACACGCACCAATTGCATGTAAGAAACCCTGTGCCAAGCAGGATCAACGACAGTCACCGGATTTTTCCCGGGCTGCGAAGCTTGCTACTGGCTACGACGCTCGACTAAGCACTCGATAACCTGTTCACCGCTCAACCCAGGGGGGTTACAACTCTCCGACCCCGTTGGTGAACATCATTTGAGAGGTTGATCAATATGCCCGACAAGGCCCCCAAACAGCGAATCTTCCCCCTGGTTGAAATATCAAGCATGTCCGGTTTCCCCCCACGGTCATCCCATCTAAAGGGCCAAACAACATCTCCCAAAGAGCAGTGGTCCATCTTCCCTCTGGACAAGGCTTTGAACCTTCTGAATCCCGCGACTATATATATATATTATGTACCAAATTTGCGGATCCCCCATACCCCATGTAAAGCACCAAGTTTGCGGATCCCCCCTATCCCACGCAAGCTCCCAACTTGCGGATCCAGAAGTCCTCCAAAAAGAAAGCCCATGCCTCGGACTCCAAAGACTGGCCGAGGCGCAACCAGAACGCCTGGTTCGTGTTCAGCACGCCATAGGGCGCATGGGCATCCTCCATGGGGTAGCAGACCTCGAAGCCGCGAGTCGCGATCCCTGCAAAAATGGGCGATTGCCCGCGTGAATCCCACCTTTTTTCTGGGTAGCTTGAGTTTAGGTAACACACTTCCGGAAATCGCGGGGCACGGCGCCCAGTGCTTCCAAATGCTCCCGTTGCTTCTTTTTTCCCCTTTCAGCGGCGCAGTGACAAGCAACGGACCTTCACCAGGCCCAAGGCCACTTTCAACTAGGCTTGCCCTTGGCCTTTCTCTCAAAAGGCTGAGTTGCTTGCCCATCAACATCTCCAGGGGTTGATGAAAGTGTGTCATTGCTCAACCACAAGGCAAATGCAACCTCCAAAAAAAGGTTCCAAAAAAAGGCATGCCGGCCTAGGCCTTCTTCGAAACACTTCCCAACGCTGGCCCTCTCAAGATGCACCCAGGTCTCCAATACTCAGAGATTGCAGAGCTCAAAGCAACTTGGTTGCTGTTGACTCCTGTGCAACAAGTGTTTCAATTTTTCTGGGTTCAATGAACATGCTTCACAAAGTTTCCACCAAACAATTCGAAAGATCCGGTACAAAATCCCCGGCTGCCAGAACGAAGCCCGAGTCCGGCCAAGCTGAATCCAGGCAAGACGCATAGAGCAGGGGCGTCTGACCATTGTCCGTGTCCAGACCTTGGCTCCCGATAAATTCCGACCCAACCAAACACCAAGGGAAACTCGCCAACATTCGGCCCAACAAGCAACCAAACTTCTTGTTTACGACTCAAACAGTCCAAACTCAATAAGTTGTTAAAGTCCGGCAACTCGGGAACTGAGGCAAAGTGTTCCCCATAAATTCCAACCTAAAAAACGTCACCCTGGAAACTCACCAAACATTAGCCACAAAATGGTGTCATCTGTAAAGCCACCAAAGAAAAACGAGACATTTGCGAACCCCTGCATTTAAAAAGACCAAATTTGTAGAAAGCCACCAAAATCCCTGGGGAATGGCTGGTTTTCGAAAAGAACGAGGGCTGACAAGAATGGGGAATTAACCCCTAGAAAATTTCGCAGAGAGCCCCCGCCCCCGTCCAGGGCTTGGACAGGTGGAAGGCTTGTTGGCCGGCTTCAAGCCCAGCCTGGCTAGGATTCGAAGCCATGGGGTCTGGAAGAGTTTTGGTTTTTCCCACGTTGAAGGTATAATGATTTTCCCAACCTCTCATACCAATCCGTTTTTTTCTTTATATGTTAGCTAGGCCCAGTAGACATGTGTTAGTAGGTGCTTAAATAGCAGTACGGGGGCGGTGACGATCATTTGGACGGTGCGACGGACGGGTGAACGAAGGGAGGACGACGAAAGGACGACAAGAGGACGACGGGAGGACGACGGAAGGACGACGGAAGGACGACGGAATGACGACGGAGAGACGACGGAAGGACGACAAGAGGACGACGGGAGGACGACAGGACGACGATGGGAGGACAACAGGGGAAGGACGGTTTAAGCGGTGTCGTGAGCAACCAGTTCGCTATGCCGTGTAGGAATTTGTGAGATGATGACAGGAACAACCCGTCACCAGCGTGCGTTGCTATCACTGCTCTAATGTCTCAAAACTTCACTAAGTAATAGCCAGTACTATTTGATTAATCATCATCAGAATCATTATGAAATGAACCGTCATATTAAACTTTAAAAACATTGATGTAAGTTGTAGAGCTTAGACTCAGGCTATACGATTCACGATTCACCCATATGGTTACTTCACTGGAACAGTAGAAATGCATTTTCGTACGGGTTCGCCTAGCCTGCCTGGCGTTCGCGAGAGGTTCACCTAACCTCCGTGGGTTTGCGTAACGCCGGTTGCCTTCGAAAGCTTCGGCTGGGTTTTTGTTGCAAATTGTAGACGTTCCTTCGCAAACGTTTGCACACCTTGGTCAGGTTCGCAAACGTTCGCAATGCCGTTTTGGGTTTCGCCTAAGCCATTCTAGTGCGCACACAGTCTACCGACCACATCCGTTTTGCCCCGAATGATTAGCAATATGAGTCGTGGTCAAATGGTCCATATGTGATTCAAACTTCGTACGCATATGAAAATCAATCAGAATCATAGTTCGTATAAGTTGTAGTCATAGGGATCGAGAAGTTATCTGTGCCGGCTATAGTTCTGAGTTAGGATATAAAACATCTATGATATTGAATCACGACATCATCATATGACTCATGACTCATGACTTGTGAGCAGTGACAACGCTTCACATTGGCTAGACATCACGCGCATGAGTCGTATGACCTTTGTGATTTCTGCGGCACGTAAGACTTGACCAAAATGGCTAACTACTTACAACTTATAACTTCTAACTCTGGCTCACAACTTATGACAACCTTATTGCGCTTATACTTCAACGCGTGCCTCATCATGACCCTTATGGCCAGCTCCAACCTGTCTCATGACGCTTGCCGTGTGGAGTCACGACTCATAACTCGTGACACTATCCATGATGCATGACTCATGGACTCATCGTCTATGACTCCGACATATCTGATGACTCACGGCTCACCCAGCACTAATACTACCACCCATGATCACTGGTTCACAAGTACAACTGACTATTGACTCATGACTCATGAAGCAGGAATCATGACTGAAGACGCTCATGTTTGGTGACATAGTTTGACACATCTGACTTAGAACCTATAGCTTACATCTTACCACTTACAACTTATGCCCCTGTGAACTCATATCTTATATCTCGTAGCTCGCAACTCCGGCTTGTACCTATGTGACAACTACTGCCTCTTAGGCATGCTTGCAAATAACAATGGGCCATTTGCGTGGACTGACATTGGTCATGTCACGCAACATGTGGAAGTGGAAGACATTGGAACGTTGTTGACTACGCTGCGCTAGTGTTGCGCTAGCATCCTCGGAGTTTGCGGTGACACGAAGTGTGTTGCAACCGACATGGTGCAACATGGGCATCTCGCATTTATCTCGGAGGGCGTGCCTCATGTTGTTCAGCTTCCTACAACGCGGGCGCAACACGCTTTTGGGCCCTTGGCTTACTCGCTGCGGCTTGATCGAAATCTGAGGACTTCACGCTCATATGTTGGGAGTGTTGCAAACTGTTCACGCGCTCAGCCACCGTGCTCAGCAAGTATTGAGTCTAGAATCTTGATTCTTGAACGCTGTCAGGCTTGACAACCATGAGATCGAGCCGCGAGCATTGTGTTTCTAGTTTGGTTTTGTCTTTCGTTCAGAAGCAACAAGACTGCGTCACGCATGACCAAATTCTTAACAACTCTTACCTCCTGACTAGACTCTTAGCCAATCGACTAGCCTGGCAATCTTTCAACCATAAAACAACCTGTCAACCAATCAACCACTCACCCACCAAGCAACTTGGCAACCAACCGAGCCACGCAACTGATCAAGCAACCAATGAACCGACCAACTGACCAAATGCCCAGTCTGGCAGTGAACCTCGCAGTCAATCCCACCATACCAGTGTCAGCCCGTCAGACTCATGCACGCAGTGTAATCCCGACCACGCATATGCGACGGGTCTGGACAGCAAGATCCGCTTGGCTGAGTGTCTTGGCTGCAAGACGGGCGCCCTTTTACTGTTGTTGTATTTTACCCGTTCGCCGGATTGCCGCTAACACTTGAGCGAGTCCAGCAAGTGGGGACTAGCGTGGACAAGTGTGAGTAATTCCATTTTGTTTGCCGTTCGTTCAAGTTCTTTGATTTTGGTGTCGCCCCAAGGTACGTTCGCAAAAAGATCAGGAATGCAGGCGTTGACTGTGCGACGCCAAGCAAGGCGGGGGATATTCCTTGTTGCTTTCTTTTCGGCGTACAGTAGAGGCACTCCTACACCATGGGCATGCGCTAATAATTTACCAACCCGAATTCCTAAATCCAAGACACACATTGCAATAATAAGCGGCCTCATGTTACAACTTGTAACTGGTGGTCTGAATCGTCGTACGATCTCTGTAAAACTTTGGCAACCATGCCGGCTATATTGGCCTGATAGTACGCACCTCCTTTTCTTGGGGGGAGGTTGGACATGTTGAGTTGGCTTGGGGGGGCAGACATCCGTCGGTCCATCGGCAAGCCATTGCGGCCGGCTATAGTTCTGTATGTTTACTGCTCCGCGTTGTGCGCAGGCACACCGCGCAGAAGTTTGAGGATGATGACGCTGTTCGAGCGCCGAGGCAACTGGAGGAGGAGTCGGCAGCAAGAAGGGGGGGAGTTCCGGAAATGGCTGCCTCAAGCCATGCTTTGAGATGATGTCTGGTTGGAGCAATGCGCGATGCGTAGCTGCGGCATCCACACTGGTTTGCGCTGTTAAACTGACGATGCAACTCTGCACTGGTGGTTCTGGCAAAGACACGTTTTGTGAAGAAAGTCACATGGGTCATCATTTAGGCCATTGGGCCAAAGGCTATACTCTACTTGGTTTTCACATATTCACTCAGGTAGTGAGCACATACTCTTTAGCAGACTTACAGAGGCCATGTGGACTATGCAACACTCGCCATATCGACAGGCGCCTTAGCGCGTTGCGTGGGCCCGTCAGGGCCACAGCCTAGGGATGCGATTGTACAGGTGCCGGACAGTTTGCCCAGAAGTTGGCGCCGGTAACTTATCTGCTTAGCCTGTCAGGCAGGCTGGCGGCGCAATAACAGTGACAGTGATGGTCATAGCAGTGGTAGTCCAGTGATAGTCGCGAGTCACGAGTCATGCTTCTGATACTTGATGTGAGTGTGTTTGCGTCAGGTTTTGATATGCAAACTGTAAATTATAAACTATAGACTAACCTCTAAATTAAAGAAGCCTTTGCTTGCCCTGCCCACTCGTTTGGAAGTGGTGTGTGACACATAGATCAGGCCGGGGCTAAGCGCCATCTTTACTGTAGTCGGCGCGTGTCTAGTTTATCCACGCTGCGCCCTTTTGCGGCCACGACGCTTCTCAGGTGCGCCGCCACACAGGTATAATATTCAATTCAAAGAACGCTTCCCTTTTCTTCCAGGGTCGCTGGGCAATCGACAATCAGACAGCCATCTGCTTCTTTGTGTGTGCGCGTGCGTGTTGCACGTTGTTCTTGGGGCTGCCTTTAGCCGCGCTGCCCCGCTCTTGGTCTTGGGTGTGTTTGTGCGCGCTGTGTTTTTAGGGTCCGGCCTTTTCGCCATTCGTCTGTGGTTTGTGCGCGTTTGTAGCTTGAAGAAGAGAAGGGGGGGCGGGCGGTCATAATGAAACGATGGTTGCGTAGGTCAGTGAGTGGTCTGCAGCGCAGTGAAAAGAGAGACTTTGTCATCGGCTAGGTTTGGAGAGTGGAGGAGGATGGTGCATAATTGGACTGTGGCGTTATTGTGTCTATCCTATCTGGTTTGGGCCCCTAGGACTGGCCCACAAAACAGACCTTAAGGGCGCGCGAGCGCTGGGTGTACTGTGGGCCGGGCTGGGGCGTCCTTCTGTCGTCCACTTGTCGTCTCTCTGTCGTCGTCCCGTCGTCTGTCCGTCGTCCCGCCGTCCGTCCCCCGTCCTAAGGTCGGGTTTGGGCCCAAACCAGACCTTAGGACCGTCCTAAGGTCTGGTTTGACGGTCCTAAGGTCTGGTTTGGGCCCAAACCCGACCTTAGGACGGGTGTACGACGGGCGGACGACGGGCGCGCGACGGGTGTGCGACGGTTGGACGACAACATTTGTGCGACGGGCGGGGGCTCGGGCTGGGGGGGTGGGGTGAGGCATCCCACCATCTGTTGTATGAGTTGCAAGCACTAGACACTCAACATATGCTATATCTTGGGTGTTTGGCTTGCGTCGCGTGATTGAGTCATGAGATTTGTGGTCGGCCTAGTAGAGGGAGCTGATCCTGACGGCTTCCCACTGCGTGAAAGTGCAGGAGGCGCCAGCACTGGCAACTCAGCGGACACAAGACAGGCGTGGGTCAAGATGCACATCATCTTGGCGGAGCGGCGTCGCCAAGGCCAAAAGCCGATGTTTCTCGTTGTGTTTTCTTTTCCATGTCGGTCCGTATTTATCATATCGGGCCATCACAAGTTCGTACAAGTTTGCACAAAGCTCATAAGTCCAAAAGGCTCATGGCCTAAAGTCCCATGATCCGTAAGATTACTTTTTGTTTGTTTTGTTGTTCTTGCATGTCCAGGTCATTGGGCCACTGCCTCCCAACCTAGAGGCCCTGCAAACCAAGCTACTGGCGTGGCGAACCGCCACAAGGCTTGGAATGACCTGCGTGTCAACGTTCTTGGTTTCACGATCATTCCGCGCCACATGGTGTCCTTTTGCTGCAGGCTAAGCCGGACTACCTGACTGTGAAGACCTCAAGCTTACCACTCCAAAGCTTAGCCAATTGCCTACAGCCTACGGCTTGACTATGCCTCTTGCCAATAGCAGATTGGCCTGCAGCCCATGGCCTGTAAGTACCGCCAAGGACATTACGATTGAAGATGTCTACAACCATCACATGACTCGCGACTACGACTATGTTGCGCTCTACGATCTTGACTCTGGATTTAGACTAGGCTAGCCTGTGGGAAAGCTGCAGCGCAAGCTGTAGAGCGTCAAATCGCGCAAACACAGTCACACTGTCACACATGCAAGTGCAAACACAGGAGCGGTTGCCACCAGACTATAGGATCACAACTTGGGCTTAAACTTCAACGTAAGGCTGTGGGCTTTACACTTTAAATCTTGAAACTGAAAACTTGAAGCATGTACGCTTTAAGCTTAACATAAATTAAACTAAACATAACTTAAGTGGCTAAGCCTATGATATGACTCTGACTATGACTCACTGGACGCTATGCCTATATAACACTGGCTGTGAGCTATGAGCTAATTCTAGGAAAAAGAGCCGGGGGGATAGCGCCAGGGACCTGGAAAAAAAGACTGGGGGCTAAGTAAGGGCGCCCTTTTGAACCCGCTTGCGATTTGCATTTTCTTCCACGAGCAAGGGCCGGTGTCGATTCAAGGCAATTTTTTGTGGGCGATAGTTTCTGCTGCTCAACCAGGGAGAAGCGATGCGTACGTCGGACATGCCACGTTGGTCTGACTATCATCATCATCATGGATTCTCTCAGCCGGGGCGCGATTCTGTTGCCGATCTGCCCCAAGCCAGAAAGGCGTCGCCGTGGTGCCAAGCACTTCCAGCCCGGGCATCCCTGCTAGACAGATGTCAATGTGACTGTGATGCGCGCACATGGCCCTTCGCCTACATATATGCGCATAGATGATGCATGCCCATTCAAGGCGCTCGCGCTGGCTAATGTGCGTCACAGCCGCGTTTACATTCGTGGAGGCGCTGTCATTTGTCAGTCATGCGCAGCTTGCAGAGCCTCCGCTTGGTTTTCCGCTGCGCGGTAGCATTGTGCGACGCAGTGACGCGCGCGTTGAAGCTGCTCTTGCGCTTACAAAGCGCTGATAGACAGAGCGTCAGTTTTGTGAGCCGACTTGACTCGCACGCAGTTGCGATGCTCCTGTGTGGCCCACGGGCATTGCTTCAGGGAGGGAACTTCTTCGGCTCCAGCTTGTCTGGCAGCAGTTTCACGGCGTCGCTTTTCGACACGTTCACAGAGGCGCAGTTGACTGACTTAACTGGCAACGCGTGGCAGACTTGAACCCATCTCCCCGGAACCACTCGTTTAAAAGTTTCTTTGCTGGGTTGGGATTGGCTCGGCGTTCGTTGGCTTTGGCGTTGGCCCGACATTTATTTGGCAACGTTGGGTTCAATCTCGGTTTGTGTGTGTGCAGTGTGAGTGCGAGGTGACGCGTGAATTGGTTGGGGGCGAGTTTGTGTCCACCAACCAACCAACCCTTGCAAAATCAAGGATCTGAAGCTCAAGACTCAAGACTCAGACTAAAGTTTCCACTGATGATTGGTGATTCATGCCTTTGGTTTCAAGCTTGGTATGACTTGATATGACACGATTCGGTCGTAGTATTGCTTCTAAAGGCGTATAGACTCAAACATGTAGCTACCATTGATGTAACCCTTGTGCAATATCATGATTTATGTATCATATGATATGTAAGTTATGATTATGAATCACAGTATGAAGGTTCACACGAGAGTCATACGAAGGTCACTACCCCTCAGATGGTATGGCCCGGCGTGGTCCGCTGGTTCCTGTGGTTAACCAACAGTTTGACTCACTCAAAACACAACTGCAAGATATGATCCCACGAAAGCATGGTACAATTCATACGACGCGCGACTAGTGTGTTTCAGACATGACGTTGTCCGTGTATCACGCTATGTCTATGAATCATCTATGACTATTGGCCCAGGACTCCTAAAATCTGCTTGTGAAGAAACACTAGCACCTTGTTGATTGAAGCGAAGACACGTTTTATGCTGTTTGTTGGTGCTGTCAGTGTGTTGCGCGCCAAGGTGCTCCGGCGTTTCGCAGGTAGAGGAGGGCGCAGACATTACCGGTCGCGCGTAGAACCCGCTGTCTGCTGTTGCTCGCCGGCGATGGCGCGATGGTCTCTGTGTCCTTCCCCGACAATTCGCATATAGCAGAAGTTGACTTTTCACATGTGTTCGGCATGGCCCAAGCTTGCAAGACATTTCAATAGCAAGACGCATGTCGATTCAGAAAGAACCGCTGTGTTTCGTATTTATTGTTTGCTGAACTGTCAGCATGTAGATTCAGAAGACGTTGATAGTGTAGGCCGTTGACAACACTCTTGCAGCCCTGCGGACATGGTGAATCCGTGCTGTGACGCTGTGTGCTTTTGCTCGCCGGTCCTTGCCAGTGACACTCCTGGTCGTGATTCCTGCAATGGCTTGGCCCTAGCTAACCTTGCAACATGTTCATGTTATCACCTTACAATTGCAATACTCAACACTCAGTCGAAGAAGGCAAACCCTGCGGGCATGGACAGGTGTGCCTTTGAAGTTCGCGGTGTGTGCCTTTGCTTGCGGTGTGGGCCTTGGCCCGCCCTATAGTGATGCAAAAAGAGAAGTTTGTGCTTGTTGTGGTCCTTTTTGCAACTCAAATAACGCAGGCCAGTTGGAGAAACAACAGCTAAGAAGGCGAAGCCGTTGACAACACCCCTTTAAACCTTCTGTTCAGCGCAGAATCCTCGCTGTATGATGTTGCTTTTTCAGCAATCAACATGCGATGACGTATCCGTGCGGAGAGCTGTGGTTCAAAACAAAGGGCGGCGGGCTGACATACTCGCAGAGACTCATAAGACTCATAAGACTCATAAGACTCATGCATGAGTGCATGACGCACGCAACAAGCCGCAGGACAGCGTGTGACGATTGACTCCGTTTGACTATGACGACGGCTCTGACTTAGCACTACCCAGTCACACACAGCTCATGTCACTTCTCACTTATGTCATTTGACGCGTCAGGTCCTTGTAGCAGTTCGACGTTTGCAGATAGTCGCAGCCTAGAGTCGCGGTGATTTAGCCAGTCCGTATTGTGCGCAATTGACATCCCAGCAAATGTGTTGTCCGTTCGTTGTCTCGTCATCCTCTCGTCGTCTTCCTGGTCTTCTTTTCGTCGTCCTCCCGTCGTCCTCTTGTCGTCCACCCGTCGTCCTCTTGTCGTCCACCCGTCGTCCACCTGTCGTCCACCCGTCGTCCTCTTGTCGTCCTCCCGTCGTCCACCTGTCGTCCACCCGTTGTCCTCTTGTCGTCCTCCCGTCGTCCACCTGTCCGTCCACCCGTCGCCCACCCGTCGTCCGCCCGTCGTCCACCCGTCGTTTTCTTGACATACTAGCCCCGTACCACACGTAGCTGTATGACTAGAAACCACTCATTACATGTCTGCTGGACCTAGCTAATTTATATGCATTTCATATATTATCTGAATCTCTTTTATAATTGTTTGCTGCAATTAACCAATTAACCTTTTGTACCATTTCCACCGACTCATTGAAACTATGTTATATACATTACAGGTGATGGCTACTGACCCAGCTTCTTTCTCCTCGTCGGCCCAAGCTGATTAGACAAAATCGAGGGGACACCTACGTCATTGGGAAGGCCTTTCCCCTTATCACCAGTGGGAGACTCCCTGGCCACGTCTCGCAAATTTGTTCCGGCATCCCCAAGTCTGAGACTCGTTCCGGCACCCCCTTGAGCCAAACAAATGCATGTCATATCGCGATGAAAAGTTGGCGGCGGCACTTCATGGACGGCTTCGCCCAAAGCCACTGCTGATTTATGTCCTGGGCCGAAGGCTGGCCGCTGACGCCAGCGACTGGTTCAACTTGTATGTTTTATTCTCTCTCGCGGGGAGACATGGATATGGTTGCCACAGTCAGGGGGGGTTCCCCACAAAACAACACCTCGAAAAAGTACCCTCAACCAAATCCATATCCTTTTTAAGACACATGCGGCAAACCACTAAGACGATATTTCCTACATGGGAAAAAGTTACTCAATTGGTCATTTGGAAGCCTTAGATAGCACAAGCGCAACATTATTTCTTGTCATCCACCAGGAGACGGCCCTCTGCTACGGAGACGTGGACGCCCTTTTCAGATGGTGTCCATTGGAAACAAACAGAAAACTTCCCGGTGTTTGGTGTTTCCCCTGTTTTCGGGCAAGAACCACCCCCCCCCCCCCGCACTTCTTGAGTGGATTGGTCAAAACAGTCCAGACTGTTCATTTACCACTAACATGGCAACCAGACCCAAAAAGTGACTAAAGTCCAGGATTACTCAGGGAGTGAGCCCCACATGGCCAGAAGCCTCAACCTCAATGTTGACCTCATATTAATCAACCCCAGTTTATTCATAGGCGGGTGTCCGATTCCGGGTGAAAAGCGGGGAATCAGACCACTTTAAACCACCCCCGTACTAAGAAACTGGTCGGGATTGTATCTGGGGGCAGCCAACAATTTACCGGGCGAACCAAGGCCAAAACCCAAAAACCCACCCCCAAACTGGTTGGTGGATGAAAAAGGGGTCAACCAATTCCTTGGTTGACGTTGGAAGGGGAGCAACAATTTATTTTTTAGCAGTTAAGGGGTTGGATTCCAACCACTAAACCGCAATAATAAGCACAATGCACAACATATTTCCCAACAACAAGCATGACTCAGCCCCCGCTGCTCTGCTCTCGATCTCCTGCACGTCGCAGTCCGCTACCCGCGGAGGCTGCGGGTCCTCACCCAGGTTCGCCTTCAGGCAGTGCCCTGGGACAGAGGCATGGCGCCACGAGCGCTTTGTTAGAAACGGGAAACCAAAAAGGAACGGCGGACGGCATGCGATTTTAGCCAGTCCTTTTTTGGGGGAGCGGGGGGGGGGCCTAATGTGTTTTTGTTCTTCTTCTTTTTTGGGGGGGGACCTGAAAAAACGAGGCATACCCATACGGACACCTGGACGTGTTTCTTTTCTTAGTGGGCCCCCCAGAATGGCTTCGGTCTTCCTTTTGGTTCCCCCTTAACCCAACTTTTGAAAGGGACCCACCTGTGCCAAACAAAACATGGCGAAAGGACATTGTCAAGAAGATCCGCGCTTGACAGGTCACAAACTTCAATAACATGTACTGCGAGGCTCATCTAAAGACCTGATATGTGAGACCAAGCTGGTTCTGCGTACGTACATCCCTCAGACAAACGTGGAAGCTCCCCCAATTGGCCACTGCCAATGGGTCACCCCGCCGTCCCTTCCGGGGTTCCTTTGAAGCTTCCACGGAATCGACTTTTCGAGGGCCCCAACCAAGCCTCCCCCCCTTTCTCCCAGGTCGCCTGTGGCCAGCCGCAGCCGGAAGCGGCCGGCTACCAGCTCCTGCGGCAAAATGGAATATCAGTTCATTTGTAACCCCCAAAAACCCCCAAAAAACAACACAAACACGCACAAAGCTCTGGGCATAGGTGAGCTGCTGGACCAAAATGTTGATTGCCCTGGTACACCGGTGAATGGAACTTCAGCCCATCTAAGCCACTGGAACCCAGCTATTTCTAGCCAAAGCTCACCCAATCCTTCCAGGCAAGCCATTACGGTAGGGGACGCATGACCTCAAGGTAAGGACCCCCGGTTAAACATACAACAGTAGTAACTGGAGGCACTGGCTACATGACGAAAGGCACATGTTGAACAAGTTTAAGCCAAGCGGTAACAGCGGGTAAATCCAATGGAGCGATATTTTGCCATTCATGGGTTGTTTGGTATGGGTGGGCAAGCTTGCGAACCCACTTCCTCAGACCCAGCTCCCCCTCTCGGATAGACAGGTACCCCTGTTGGTGCCTGACATGTTTTTTCTGGAAAATATGGCATGTGCCATGCGAAATCAGACATCCCGCTCCGAGGCAACGAATATGCCTCCCGAAGGAATGAGAAACAAACCTCCAAAAGAAGCTACCCCAGAGCCTATCTAGGACTAGCGACCCCATAGCTTTCAGCAGTTGGGGAAAAACATGGAAAAGCTCCCCAAAGAAGAGCAACCACCCGAGAACCAACACCACGGAACCGCCTCCAGACAATCCGAAACTCAACACTCACAAAAACACCTTCCCCGACCAAGGGAACGAAGCCTCAGGCTCGCAAAGCCCGCGACTTCGTGCGCCTCGAGGTGGAAGCGCTGCTCCTCCACCGCCTGCCCCCCGGAGGCGCTGAAGCGACAGGGCGCCCAGGACGCCTCCGAGTCGATCGAGCGATGAACCGCGGTCCGTTCAGGGCAGGACTTGCTGCTGCGAAATCGGCAGGGAAAGAGAAATGGAAATAAAGCCAGGCTTTGGTGCCTGAAAAAAAGGGCACCACCAGTTGGATGGTCTTTTTGAAGCTCATTTCTCATTCCTTGCTAGCAAGATGACCCGTAAGGTTGACCAACAAATCGATCCCACGCGATTGGAAATGGAGGCAAAAGCCTTCACTTGCCACACCTTACCCTCCCAAGATGCCCCTTAAAGTAAACCTCTCAACCAAACCAACACTGAAATTCGCGGCGATCATTCTGAACGCCTTCACGGTCAACAGCCCTCAGGTCGGTCCGAAACAGTGGGACGAACCCCACTCGACCCTACACTTGTGGGGAATGGCATGCAATCCGCAAACACGCCTCAACCTGGCAAAAACAAAAAAAGGAATTGGACCCTACAACTCGTGGCATGGTAGCAAAAAGCTTTGTTTTGTTGCAGCCCCCTGCAAAAAATGAACAGAACCCAAAAACAAAACTTGCCAAGAACAGTGAAGTGGACAGGGAAAAGGTGTGGACACTCAGGTCTGACACCAAAAAACCTGCAAGCCTGGCCTTGCCGTGCTTCAGCAAGGGTCCAAAGCAATTGAAGCTAACCGTTTCAGTTGGGCGGCGGCCAAAAAACCCGTGCGTTCCAGCTTGGTCCTGAAAAAAGAAGAAGACCCCAATGAACCAAACAGCAGCGGGACCCATCTGATGCCATTTCGTTGATTTGCTTTCCGGGGTTTCAAGGCCCGCAAGGAGCCATTTCTGGCGCTGATTTGCAACCTGCAAACTGGGCTGTCGGTTTTCAGATCCCCCGCTAAAAGTGACTAACTTTTAGCGGGTTAAATGGAAATCCAACCACTAAAGACTAAAGACTAAAAGGCTACAGGGGTCTGAAGGGGATGGCTGGGAGCCACCGAGCAAAATGACCTCTAAGTCTCCAGTCGGCAGCCTTTCGATGCTTCCCCCCCATCCCCCCAAAAACATAATTTAAAAAAAAAAAAAAAAAAAACGATGTTCCCCCCATGAAACCAAAAAAAAAAACGGCCCCCCGCTCTCCGGTCGCCGGTCTCCGTCCGTCCCGTCCCGGGCGGCCCCGCGCCTGGTCGCTCAGCGGCTCCGGCACCTCGCCGGGCACCAGGCAACCTCGCCGTGGGGGAGGTCGCCGGGGCCCCTGGGCCCTCACGGACCAAAACTTACCCCTTAAAACTCCAAGGATTGGGGAAGTTCATCTTTTACAGACATATGGCCCATGTTATCGTGTTACCCAAGAAAGTTTAAAAGTTGTGTTTTTAAGAGGTAAGTTGTAGGCCCTCACGGACCAAAATGGGGGGGGCCGTAAGGTCCGAGCTGCCCGTTTCCAGGCTTCACCCGGCGAAAAGCTTGACTCGCCTTGAGTGGGCGACATGGAAAGCCCCAACAACAACAACAAAAAAATCTCCAAAGCTAAGGGGATGGCTGGGAGCCACCAAGAAGTCATAAGCCGTTTTGCGAAACCGGGGAGAGGCTTGACTCGCGATTCCCCTTCTTCGGCTTTCCCTGCGCCCTCTCAAAGGCCGACGGCAGCGCAATCCTTGAGAGGGGAGGTTCCTACGACATTCAGTTTTTTTGGTCAAGGAACGCATGCCTGACCTGCCTACCTGCCTTCTACCCGATCTAATTGGGCTTCTAGTGTCGCCTGTTCTGTGTGTTAACCTCGAATTAATCCAGAGGATCCTACTAGTCAGGGGAACCCCCTAAACTAGATCGTTAACTTATTTTAAGGGGGAACCACCCTGATTAGTACTCTCAGTTGTTCATTGACCCTGGGAAAAAAAGGAACCCTTCTTGGGGAAGACCACTTTTAGTGGGGCAGCCACCAAAACAAAAGAAGTGCCACTGAACAGCTGAGTACTGTCCCCGGAATAATCCGAAGTTAACATTAAGCATGTAGCGGCTCGATTCAGCACACTTGGCAAGCTCAACTTTGAGCAAAGCCACCCCCATGGCGGAATCCGTCACATGCTTTTCCCCTGAACTTTGCTGGGTCAAGGGTAAAACAACCATTTGGGGGTCCACATCTGTTCGAAACCCCCGCATTCACAAAACGCCAAAACTGCGTGGTTGTTGCCCCCTGCACCCCCCCCCCCAAAAAAAAAAAAAAAACGATATCGCAAGGGTCCGTTACCAGGCCAAGAAACCCACGCAATGCATGTTCGCTCCATTGTGATGCGAGCTCTCCATCAAAAGTGCGCCACACAATTCTCAGACAAATGTTCCAGCCATAAACACATACGACACCTGAACTGGGCGGGTGTCTAGTGGGTCTTGACAAATTGAGTTTCTTCTTGTGGCTTCAAATGCAATTGGGGAGGTGTGCCAGAACAGTCACGGAAAAACCTTGCTTTTCGCAACCATGGCAGGGAATGCACCATGGATTTCGCCCGCCCTGTGTCTGATTCTTTGAGCCTATGGACCATGCCTATCCCCAACCCCCCCCCCCAAATGCGCCAAGGTATTCCCAGGATATCCAAACGGCTCGGGCGATCCGATCTCCGGCCAGCGGAAACCGGCATTAAGAATCACAATGGCAACACCCTACAAAAAAGAAGCAAACTCATGGCAAGCCCAAAATTAACACGCAGGTAAACACAAAGACGGCTAGGTCACAAGCATAGCCTTCCTTCTTTTTTGCGGACCTCGCGAGCGGCATGTTAGCCGAAAAATGCGGACAGGCGGCCCCACTCCTGGCTAAAGAGCTGACCATCTGGGCGCAAAGACCAGATCTGGCCTGTCGGCATAGTGGGGAACCAAAGGAACCTCTTCAATATATGATTAGGTGTTAGTCCCTGGTTTCTTCTACCAGGGTTCCATTTTGGGTACCTGTTTTTGACCCACAGCCAAATGGCTAGTAACCTACTATAGGTACCTGGGCTTCACTGTGGACTACAGTAGATGGCACAATCTCCCCACTTTGGCCCAGTTGTCTCCCCTTTGCTGAAGCACACGAAATGCCAAAAAACACATCTGGAGGAGCCTAGCCAAAGGTAAATGAACGGGCAGCGCCCATGGGGTGGGACTGTCCCTTCTGCCGATTCTGGCTCATTCCAGTCCAGGGCTGGGACTCTTGGTCTCAAAAGCCCGGTAAACTCACGCGCACCTGAAACGAAAGTGGCCCATGCTTGTGTGACAACAGCTTGGTTGCTGTTAACCCCCCTGGGTTGAAAACACATTTATTTCCCAAAAAGTTAAAGTCTAAAGATCCAACCCAATAACAGTCAAGAACAGTTGGTTCAAACACAATAAGGTGTTAGAAGTAGAACGGTTCTTATAAGCAACGCTTCAAACAGTTGATTCAAACATCAGGTGTTTCAAATTGATCGGCACACGTAGACCAAACATTCAGCAGTTGCTGGAACAGTTGGTTAAAAAGACACATTGTCTGCTTCTCGATTGTTTCAGCAAATGTTGCATGGCCCGCCAAGCCCAGCAATTGCCTCCCACAATTGCTTGAATTGCAAGAGTAGGTGGCAGCGGGCCCAACCACTTGCCCCCAAGACACCACCCACATAGCTGAGCCTTGGCCCTCGCAAAAACGACTTAGCATGATTGCCCGGTTCTATATCGACCACCTGGCACATGCTGCAGGCAATAAGTACGCCCCAAGGTGCCCACCTTTTACCGGTAAACAAGAAATGGAGGGCGAGACAACGCAAGTGAGACGCAGCCGCCAGACCTCGATGTGCAAAGGCGAGAATCTAAGAAAACGACCAAAGCCTGGGGTCACCTCTGCATAGCCAGCTGGCTGGCGATTGACCTCTTTATGGCCCTGGCTGCACCCCAAACCTTGAAAAATGGGCGGTTAGTACAACAAATATCGTTCACCTAGCTTCATCATTTGGCTGTGGCTCAAATGAATGTACCAAAGTGGCACCTTGGTAAATAGAACCAAAGACTAAAAACTGCGTAACCCTAGCTCTTTAATTTTGAGCCACACCCAATTGAATCATTTACAATTGGGTCAACCATTCTTGTAATGGGGGTTGAGCCCTAGGATGCAGGCACCATATAATTCCACGGTGTGCCGAAGTGCGTGCAAAAAAGAGACCCAACGCAGTGGACGGGAAGCCAGGGCGCTGTTTGGAGGGCGTCGATGGATGCACCTCGGAGCTCACGCGCATGCTGGTTCCAGCCGGGCTCTAACGAACACGGGTCAGAAAAGTGAACGCTCTCCTGCTCCTCCTCCTCCTCCTCCTCCTCCTCCGCCTCCTCCTCCTCGTCCTCCTCCTCCTCCTTTTTTTGGTTTTTGTTTTGGGACCATAGCTTCGTCAGGCCCAAAGCATCCCTGCATCCAAGGAGCCCATATGGCCCCGGCTTGCCAAGGCGACCTCGGAACGCACGCGGCGCCGCGGCCGCCTTTTCACCTGGAGACGCAAATTGTTAATTTCATGAATCCCTTGCCGAAGAGTCAGCCAGCGCTCGCTAGTTCCAGATCCGGTGCCATCGCTGACCATTCGATTGGGCCAAATTTGGCCGTCTTCCAAGCCAAGCCTTTGACAAGGGTCACTGCAGTTCCCCTCCAGTTGGTTTTACCTCGAACTCAAGCCTTTGACAAGTTTCCAAGCTGGATTTTCCTGGTGGGCTTTCTTCAGAGGTGTCCTTCCTTGAGGTTTCCTGAGGGGTGTCCTGGGCTTCCTTTGAAACATCCCCACTTTAGGCCCCCCAAAAAAGGGGGGCTGAGTTGCTGTCTTGTGGGTTGCCTTGAAATCGCCACTTCAGGCCCCGGGGAAACAACACTTCGCGCCTCACTCACGTCACTCGGGCCCCCCGCCATCCAAGCCTCAGGCGCTCTTTGGGTTTGGGGCCTTTGGAGCGCAGCGCCCCCTTCC